>APFE031149085.1:26327-57263 GCA_000404065.3 Pinus taeda
CCTAGAATCAATGCTCTCTTTCTAAATTCTTGAGTGTACCCTTGCACACTTTGCCCTTTCAACTGCCGAAGAGTTTTCCAACTCATCATGGCTTGTTGCATGTAGGCCAATGGATAGAACTGCTTTTTGATTGCAGAAACAAATTCACTCCGGACAGATATAGTCTCACCATGTCTTTTCATGTCAGCTTGGGTTCTGCCTTCCCACCAAACCAAGCCAGTGCCTCCTAGGCGTAGGCTTGCTAGCTGAATCTTGCTCTCGTCTGAGTCGATGTTTTGTACTCTGCAATAAACATCAATTTGTCTAATCAGATTGTCCAACTTTTCTACATTTAGCTCTCCATCATATATAGGAAAATCAAATTTGATATCTAGTTTGATCAAATAGGGTTTCTTTTTGTGCTTACAGCTATTAGGAGGTGTGAGAAAGCTTTCCTCTTTCCCTTTTCCTTTTGAGTGGTCATGGAAATGTGATTCATCTTCTCCTTTGTCTTGTTTAGAGCCTGATGAATCTTCATTCTTAAGTTTTCTAAAGTCCCTATACATTTCTTCTACCATGGACTTTATGGCTAGGAAACTTTCTATGAATTGAGGGTTTGGCCCCACAGGACCTTCCTCTGACATTGTCTTCCGAGAATAGACTCTCCCAATATCAAGATTAGTTTTGACCAACTCTCCTTCTCCTAATTTAAGCTTTGATCTAGTGAGCATTCACAGCTAAACCAACACAAGCTTGTCGAACCTTATAGCCTTGAGCTCTGATACCACTTGATCTAATAATCACCCTTGAGTGACCTCAGTTAATTAATTATTGAATGAAGGTATTACAGACTCATGTGCTGGTATGTGTCTATGTTATTTTAGGCAACGGATCGATCAAATTGCAAAATACACAGACATTGGAAAATGGAAAACATTAGAGAAACACAGTAAGCAAATACAAGAACACAAGGAATTAATAAGGATTTCACCCTATCCTCCAAGGCTACGTCTCCGGTCCAGCTCCCAGTGGTGGCCTTCTTTTATTGTGTGTTTAAAGTAGATAATTACAATGAGGAGCTCAAAGTGAGTCTCCTTAAATAGAATTGCTTGGCAGGGTGGTTCTTGGATTCCCCAAGCCACTAGAGTGCACAAACTCTTTTCCTTACCAACACTTGACCTCTCTGGTCTTAAGGGGAGGAGCCCAATGTTGTGCTCAGTTCTTGACAGGTCCTCTAAGGGATGGCTCGATGTTGCCTTATGTTGCAGGTCAGCTCGGCTCTCTTTCTTTCTGCTTCTTGCTTCACTGTCTCTTCGTTTCTTTGTCTTCGTCTTCTTTTCTCTGGGTGTTCTACCTCTGGGTGTTCTACCTCTGGGTGTTCTCTCTCTCGATATCCCGTTCTTTGTTCTCTGTTCATGGCTTTAAAGCCAATTGATCTCATGACTATTCAATTCCCCTTCTGCCTTCCATCATATCGCCTACTGCTATTCGCTTGGAATCCCCTATCTGCGTCATCGGCTCACAGGGAGTGGCCACTTGTCCTCTCACGAATTGCGCCAGCTCTTCCTCGTCGGTTCGGTTCTTCGGTTACGTCAGGAAATGACTCATGCACCAGCTCAACCATCAAATCGGACCTCAAATCCTTGTAGATCGCAGCTTAATCCCCTGTCAAATCTGGTTCTTTCATCAGGCGCATTCTCAGGCGTTAGATCTGGAGCCCCCAGATTCGATGCCATTCGTTCATTTCACGCAGTTGGCTTGCTCAATCGTTAGCATGCGATGAGAGGTGATTTTCTCTCTCCTTTGACTGCCATGCGTCGGGTGTTGAGTGGAATCACTCGTTTTTCTCCAAATCCGCTTACCGCCCAAGGGTGCCTTGGATAAATACCACTGGTTTTTGGAGCATGGGTCTCGCCTTTAGCCTTTAGCGCTTTTCCCCGCGGTTTTCCTGGATTCCATGTGGCCTAGCGCTCGGAGCTTCTCCTTCTCGAGATGTTTTGCCCCTCAATGCGTGATAAGCGCTAATTGCGCATTAGAAACTGCCTCCTTTTCCCGATCTGGGCTTCCCAGCTGCCAGTTTCGCCTCCTGTGTGGTCTCCATGGGCCTCAGTCAGCGCGCTTTGACCGAGGTCCTCGTCATTCCACGTTGGCTGTCAACTGCCACTGTTCAGAGGTTTTTTTAATTTCTCTGTGCTCTTGAATTCGAAGTTTGTCCCGTTCTGATACAGTCATGGTGCTTTGATTATTCTTCATGGATCCAATTCGGATCAGGCAATAACCAGGTGAAATTTTCCTATCTCAAGGAAAATATGTTGTGAATATATTGGAAAGATTTGGGATGGTGGACTACAAGTCTGTGACTACTCCGATGGAACTTAAATTTAAGAAGTTATGTGGTAGTGTTGTTGGACTTGAATTGGGAAATGCCTCTGAGTATCGGCAACTCATAGGTAACACATTGAGCCAATACATGGTTGAGCCTCATCATATACATTAGATAGCTGCCAAGAATCTTCCAAGATATCTTCAGGGCACAATCACTCATGAACTGAGATACTCTGCATGTGAGACTGCATGGTTATTCTGATGTTGGTTGGGATGGTAGTGTGGTGGATCATAAGAGCACTTCTGGATATTGTTTCCCTTTGGGTTCTCCTTCGATATCCTGGATGATCAGGAAGCATAAATCAATTTCCTTGAGCACCTTCGAGGCCGAACACGTAGCTACTAGAATGACCTCCTGTGAAGTTGTTTGGTTGAGAAATCTCTTCAATGAGTTATTTGGACATGTAGTGGATACCACTGTGATCCTCTGCGACAACTAGAGTGAGATCCTATTATCATAGAATCACGTGTTTCATGATCGCTCCAAGCACATAGATATTAGGTACCACTTTATCCAGGATATGGTCCATCACATTGGGACTGATGAGCAGGTCGTCGATAATCTGATAAAGCCCCCAAGGAAGGTCAACTTCCTGGTCTTACGAGAATGACTTGGAGTCATGGAGAGACCCTCTTATGAGGATCATGTATGAGATGGAAATTGATCTCTGGGAGCTCGGGGGGGTTTGGGGTACTTCTTGGAGTGGTGAGAAACCATAGGGTGAGTGGTTCAGCCTTCCCCTAGCGGTTTGTTATGCACAGGGTGACTGGTTCAGCCTTCCCCTATGATACCCCTTGGCGACATGTAGGCAGGACGAGTGGTTCATCCTTCTCCTGCTAAGACATCCTACCCATGCAGTCTGGGACTCATGGGAAGTACCTCTCATTTGGCCAATGAGTAGGGAAATGAGGGTAGGAACCATAGTACCATCGATGGACGCATCGTGTACTACCGTACTCCCTATGCTAGGATGCCCGATATTGATATGGGATCAATGGGAACTGACTACGGGTTAGTAAGAGTGGTATGAACCACTCTCTTTTGATTGGAGCTGACTTTGGGTCAGTAAGAGGGGTATGAGACACTATATTTTGTTTTGGGACTGACTTCGGGTCAGTAGAGAATGGTATGGTACATTCTTGATCACTTATTCTTCTTCATATTTCAGCATTGTGGAGAAGAGAAGAGCAGAGCAGTGTAGAGTAGTGAATTTATGGTAGAGATAATATAGATTGGCAGATGGATTAGCAGGAGGAGTTCTCCCTAGTTGTGAGGGAGTGTTAAAATTGGTAACTAGGGCCAAACTCCACATGGGTAATCTTATTTATGAAAACTGATATTTTTCTTGGATTCCTCTCTCCGAGAGGTGTAGGATTGATCTAGAGATCATCTAATTCTGACATGTACAAATGAAGTTATGAATTTATTTTGGTTATGGACAAATTGTCAAGGTCGGCCAACAAACTCATGTAAGCTCAGAAGCCCAACAGTCACGTCTATTCATCCTCAATATTTCCTATAAATATGTGATGCCTCATCCTCATTTGGACACACTCATCTTCACACATCTCTCTCTCTCCTCAATGATTGTGTATGCATTTTTGGGCAGCATCTTTCTCACACGTGTGAAGGAAATACGGACGAATTTTCTATTTTGGGCATTCACTGCATTAACCTAATTTATGGAACTGTTTGACCAAGTGTTGACCTCTTTGACTGCGATTTTCTATGGAGAAACTTTTTCCCAGCATGTCGCATTTCTGGGCACAGAAGTCAAGGCAATACATTGACTTTGACCAGTGTTTACTGTGGCTACGGCCAACTGCAGGTTGACTATTTGACCATACTTTGACTGGGATGATTTCAGATTGTTCTGAGGGATGATTCATCTTGATGTTTGGAGGCCGAAGTTAATTAAGGTTGACCGAATTGTTGAGGGTCAAATCTACCCTGTTGACCAGCATTGACTTTTCTAGTTAGGGCTCTTTTGTTATTGTTATAAATTATCATTTGTAAATTGTACTCTCTCTCTCTACTAAACTATTGAAGGCTATAAGAAGAATTGATCAAGGGTTTCCCCACATTGGGGTTTTTCCCTGGCTGGTGCCACATCTTGTGTCCTCTTGTCTTGGCTTGTTTTCTATTGTTTATTTTTATGTTCTGTCTGGATTTTACTATCATATTGATGTGATTGCTAAACTGGATATTGATATTGGGCTAATAAAGAAATTGAATTAAAATTGCTCTAAAACATAGAACATACCATTATTGCCTAAAATTAACACAAATGCTTGCTCCTTTGATCCCACATCCTCTTTTTCTTTGAGTCTAGTTTCCTCTATCTTGCATAGAGACCATAATTCACTTAGTGGGGTAGCTTCCTTCTTGGCATATATTCTTGATGTGAAGTTGCCCCAATCCTCAGGTAGGGCATTGAGTACTACGGTTGTAATTTCTCTGTTAGACATGACTTCTCCCAACTCTTGAAGTTGATCCCTCATCTCAAATATCTTCATGAAATATGGAGTTATTCCTTCCTTTGATATCTTCATCTTATACAAATCATTTCGAAGAGATATCACTTCTAAAACCATGCTTACCGATAATATCTCTATTAGCTTGTCATAGATTTCTTTTGATGTTTCAAGTTTGGAGACATAAGGAATGAGTGAGTCTTTGATGGATTCTATTAGAATCCTTTGATCTCTTGTCTCATCCTTATTGTACTTGGCTAAGGCTTGATTTTGTTCCTTAGCAGGGATAATGATATTCCCTTTGATGTGTTCTAGAATTTCATTTTCCTTGAGAAGTAAATCAATCCTCTTCTTCGATGCAAGGAAGTTAGTGGTCCCAACCAATTTATTGATTTCTTTTCCAAAAGACATTGATGTATAATTAGAATGGGGCATATAATTACTTGATAGAGTTTGAGATGTAATGGAATTGCTTTCTTCTTGAAAACTTTCCTTGGATCTTGATGTTCTTCAAGTTTCTTTCTTCAAATGGACTTGATTGATTGCTTTATGACTTGGCTTTTAGTGCTTTTCTTTTTGAAGCTGGTGTGTCTTGATGTAGGCCCCTCCTTGAGTTTCTCTTCTTGTAGGTGCCTTTATACAAAAGGCTTCTCCTTTTGCTTTGTAGTCTTCTTGTAGTCCTTTCTTGTCCTTGATGAGATCGAGACTTCTTGGCTTGATGCTTCAACTTTTGTAGATGTCCTTCCTTGATGAGTGTTCTTGAGATTCCCTTTTCTTGATGTGTCACCTAAGCTCTGATACCATGTTCTTGAGATTCCCTTTTCTTGATGTGTCACCTAAGCTCTGATACCACATTGAAGAATCAAAGGCAGTTATGTATAGTAGGATTCTTCTAGACTTGATAACAATTTGTGAAGAAATTTTAAAATTTATCTTAGCTTGTTGTTGTTCTTATTATTAGTGTGTGTTTTTACTTCATCAAAATGCTACCAAAACATAAGAAACAAGAACACAAGATATTGTCTCTCTGCCAGGGACAAAACCTCTCTCTCTTAGAGAGGAAAACCATTTCGTAAATTTCTCTTATTGAAGCTTCTTATTGATCAATGCCAAACCCTATACCCTTAACTAGAAAATCCTCCAAGCACAAGTCAAGTCCTTCCTCCTTCATGCACTTTGTTTCCTGGCACTTAGTCCTCCTTCTTCCAGCACTTCATTCTCCTTCTTCTGACACTTTTCTCTTCTTACAACTTGTTGGTAGTCCTTGTTGTACTTTCCCTAGAAGATACACTTATGCTTGGTCTCTAGTGAGGCCCTTTAATAAAGATGATTTATTCCTTCTTCTTGACCAATTGAGCTCCTTCTTCAATGTGTAGGTGCAGAATTGATATGACAGTACTGCAACCCTAAATTCTCTCACGCCTGGGAGGTTTCGTGGTGTATTTGGTTCCTTTCTCCTTCGATTGAGAGAGAGTATTCTTTGCTTGAGTAGGAGGCTTTGTAGGCCTAATTTTCTAGACCAAACAAATATGAATGTGTGACTGTGTTCTTGTTGCTAATATACCCGTAGACTACCCTCCTTTTATTCGCATGTGTGACTCTACTTTCCCCTAGAAACAATCCCAAAACTTTGCTTTTCTTCCTTCTTTCTTTGTTGCACTTGGAGACCCCTTAAACTTCACCCTTTTTGCTTTTCCTTGACTTCTCTTGCTCGCTGATTTCAAAGGTGAGTAATGGTCATTATGAGGGAGTGGACAACCTATCTATATAGAGGATTGTCCCCCTTTTAGGCCGACTTGAGGCCAACTTATTGACTGTAGGTCGACTTGGTGTTTCTTCATCATTTTTGCTACTAGGAGGATGCCATTGCATGGAGAGGACTTGACTTTTCTTGGAGAGATTTATTTTGAATTTTATACAAGTATATACATGGTGTAACATGCCCTTAAGGGTATTCAATAAATACATTGACTTTTTGACTTCCTAGAAGCACTTAAATATGTGCTTGACCTACTTCAATGAGCAAGAAACTCATTGATATATATAACAAAAATAATTTTCATTTTCTTGAATAAATACAAATATCAAAAGTACATTTATGAAGACCGAACCTAGTTAAACTTTCTTCAACAATACACTATAGAGTGATCATGCTTGATCGTGTTTGACTATTTGATTATTATACCTATATGGGCCATATTGTTAGAAAATTAAGTGAGCCAAAGATTTTTTCTAGAAATTTACAATGTACCAATATCACTTTAATTTTTATTTGACAACCAACCAATTTTGGCATTTTGTGTGTTGTGTGATTGCCTAATGTTAATTATTGTTTCAATTCTTTACACTTAATTAGAATGAAATTTTATGTGCGATTATGGGTTCTATTATGTTACCATTGTTCTACAATCTACTCTAGTTACACATTGTTGGGTTAATAATCTGACTCTACATACTTTTGTTGCTATTACTACTTCTTGTCTTGGTGTATTTACACTTTTGTTACAATAATCACATGACTCTTGGGTGACTTCGCAAAATGCATATATATAATGCATCTGGATTTATCTTTTAACTCCCATCTTGTAGTTGGTGAATTTGGCTTGACTGGTTTGTACTTTCATTACAAAAACCAATATCCCATGAGACTTATTGTCTTACGTTAGTTTATATAAACTTATATTTTTCGCTCTCTAGTTACATTTTCAAGGCATGTGATTTTTTTGTCATGTTTACATTGATGGTCCTTCCTCAAATTCCATTTTGTGCCAAATCCATTTTAATCACCTCTATTTGTGTGGAAATGAATGTCCCAATAAATGACTAGTGCTTGTAAAAAGTCCATAACAAAGGCTCCATGAAGGAATTAAAAACTTTGAGAAAACCAAACAAAACATTAAAGGTTTCCATGATGGTTGAAAGTATTGATATTAAAGAATATTGAAGAAGATGTACCAAATGACAAAACTTTCAATGTCCAACCATAAATATTCCAAGTAGAAAGTACTTACATATATGTTGAAAAAAGGTGTTGAAAAATGAAACAAGAAATTCTCAATTTGATTTTGCCTTAATTAAATTGAGGAAATTCGAAATTCCACATCAGTAGACAACTTGGAGTATTTAACTGAGGTGATATGGCACTTGTCACCTCAGTTAACTGCAGTTAATTCAAGTTAAGGGCATGAATCTCAGGTGCATGTAGTGATTCCTAAATTTTAGGATCCTAGGTTTAGTTAATTTCAGTTGTAATCAGTTAAACTAGTTCTAACTGTAATTGAACTAGTTGCTAGTCAGTTGAGTAGTAGGACATCAATCTAACTCAGATATCATGTAGGTAATTGATCAATTAACTAATAATTAGCTCATGCATGCAAAGAATACGAGGTGCCCAGTTGTGGTGGAGTCTTCAAGGAAGTTAACCAATAGTTGTAAACTAATTGAGTGTACAGGTGTTGCATGAGGTCAGGTGGGCCATCCTTGGTAATTGCGCAATAAATTAGAGGAATTACCTAATTAATAGGGGCCTAATTCCTAAATGAACAATGCAAGGAAATAGGGGTGTGGTGTGTTGAATTAGTTAAGTACTAGCTAGATCAACGATTCAGTAGGATAGAATATAATTTCTTTTGTAGGTTGAGCTCTGGCATTGAACTAACAATTGTAATAGCTTCTATTACTCACTTGATTAATGAACACAAGGTTGAAGGGTTTTTTAGCATTTTCTTTCCCCTCAAATATATATGTGTTTTCATGCACATGCATGTTGTTTCCCGATGCATGTTTATGGTATTTTTTCTAATGTGTGAATTGAATTCCGCAAAGTAGTAGAGTAGATTGGAGTCTTGTGATTTAGTAAATTTCATGAGAAGTTTAATATATACACCTTAATTTCTACATGGTATCAGAGTAGGATTCATAATAGAGTAGAAATTCGAAGTTGTTATTGTAGGAGAATCAAATTTGCAGGATCAATTCTTCAGAGCTAGAAGGATGGCTTTCTATGGACTAAGACTTGAGTATGCCCTTGAACGAAACACAAATTTTGTTTCTTGGAAGGACCACATGGAGGCAGTGTTGGAAGAAAATGGTTTGAAGGAATTTTTTGATCATGACCTTCCTAAACCAAGACCAACTGATGTCAATGATCTAATAGAATGGAGTAATTGTGTAGCCAAGGTGATGAGAATAATATTGGAGGGGTATGGGACCACATTGTCTCAAATATCCTTAGGAAAGAAACTCCATATGCAACATGGCAAGCACTAATAGATTTGTTCCATAATAGTAGTAATCACAGAAAGTTGATGCTCAAGGATAAACTTCGAAATATCAAGATGCAAAATAATGAATCTATTTATCAGTACCTGAGCAGGTTCACACAATGTCATGATGAACTTCGTGGAGTTGGTGTTAGTGTTGTAGAAGATGATTTGGTAATCCTAGTCCTTATAAGCCTTCCCAAGAGTTGGCATAACTACCAAAATTCGGTGAACGGGAGGGAGAAACTACCAAATTGGGAACATTTATGGTCTGATTTGGAATAGGAACAAATAAGACGGAATACCAAAGATGGTACGTCATCCATAGGAGCGATGAAGAGGAATTTTATCTAGTGGGAAAAGGAATAAAGGGCAAGGGAAAGAAGTCCCAAGGTGAGGATAATTCTAGCCAAGAGGGAAAGAAGAAAGACTTGTCCAAAATTAAATGCTTCAATTGTCATGAATTCAAGCACTATGCCACTAAGTGTCTACACAAAAATTCTAGCAAGAGGGAGACTGCAGTAGTAGCAACAGGTGAAGCTTTGGGTTCATAGTTCGAGATTGACTTCAGCCTTATTGCATGAATGTTCAACACGGTTATGGGGAATGTGTGGTACTTGGAAAGTGGTGCCTCGTTCCACATGATGGGGAATATAGAGTTTTTCAGTGAATTGGAGGAGAAATATATCCAGATGAACATTGAGTTTGGAGATGAAGAAAGGTACAATGCAACCGAGATTGGTATAGTCACCTTTCAGAGGGAGTTAGGCTCCCCTCTCAAACTCAAGGATTTCATGTTTTTTCTAGGCCTAAAGGAAAATCTCATCTTAGCAATAGTGTTAGAATACCATGGTTACGATGTGATCTTCAACAAATGTAAAGTATTCCTGAGACACATAGCCACGGGACAGGTGAAGCAGCTCGATTCTCGATTCAAGAACCTGTATTCACTTAAGGTAGAAGATGCATGCAAAAACTTGATGAGCAAGGCAAGGGTTAGACACATGGTGGTTGAGAGGGAGTATGATTTACCTCTGAAAATGGAGCCATAGAAGCAACCTCAATAAGTTGTGGAGCAACCAAAAATGGAAAAGAAAACATGAGAAAGTGTGGAGACATCCACTCAAGAAGAGACCTCTAGTAGGGGGAGAGTTCGAGCTAAGTGGGAAGAGGGAGCACATGTAGCCATACCTCAAGGTGTGAGGTGGGGCGATGTGAATCCCTAGTCCCAAGAGTTGCAAAAATTTGGGTAGGGTCCATTGAGGTGGTATCCTCACGGATCATTACCCTTGCTACAATGGCCCAAAATAATCATTAGTAGGAGGATCAATTTCAGTCAGATATTGAGGAATGTAGAGGAGTGTTGATAATAGAGCAGGAGGCTCAATAGCAGAGTTAGTAGCAATACAACTTTCCTAGTAGACAGTGGCAGATTGACTCAAATTTTTTTATTTTTATTTTTTTGTGCTTTTCAGTTGTAGATGTTGCAGTAGCAACAACAACAGTGTGATGTGTTGCATGGAGTACATTCCACAGGTGCATGATAAGGGTGGTTGATAATCCCTTTCTTGCTGAGAGGGAGTGTTGAAAAATACAACAAGAAATTCTCAATTTGATTTTTCCTTAATTAAATTGAGGAAATTTGAAATTCCACATGAGTAGACAACTTGGAGTAGTTAACTGAGGTGACATGGCACTTGTCACCCAACTAACTCAGTTAATTCAAGTTAGGGGCAATAATTCAAGTTGTATGTAGTGATTCCTAAATTTTAGGAGTGAAGGTTAAGTTAATTTCAATTATAATTAGTTAAAATAGTTCTAAGTGTTAATTGAACTAGTTGGTGGTCAATTGAGTAGTAGGACATCATTTTAACTTAGAGATCATCTAGTTAACTGATCAATCAACTAATAATTATCTTGTGCATGAAAAGAATATGGGTTTCCCAATTGCGGTGGAGTTTCCAAAGAATTTAACCAACAATTGTAAACTAGTTGAGTGTATAGGTGTTCCATGTGGTCAGGTGGACCATCCTAGGGAATTGTGCAATCAATTAGAGGAATTCCATAATTAATAAGGGACTAATTCCTCAAATAAAAGTGCAAGGAAATAGGGGTGTGGTGTGATGAATTGGTTAAGTAGTAGCCATATCAATTATTAAGTAGGATAGAATATGATTTATTTTGTAGATTGAGCTCCGACATTGAGATGACAATTGTAATAACTTTCCTTACTTGAATAATGAACATAGGGCTAAAGGGGTGTTTAGCAGTTTCTTTCCCCCTTAAATATATATGTGTTTTCATGTGCATGTGTGTTATTTCCTGATGCATGTTTATGATATGTGTTCTAGAGTGTGAATTGAGTTTTGTAGAGAAGTTGAGTAGATTGGAGTCTTGTGATTTAGTAAAATTCATGAGCAATTTCATATATACACCTTAACTTCTACAAAAGGTCCCTTAGGAAAGAGAAGCAAACACTAAACAATGCTATCCAAATGAGAAAAACTTTAAAGGAGAGTATCTAGTGTGTAAAAAATACTCTTGAATAGTGGACAAAACAAATTTGTAGGATTTACGCAAAGAATGCTTAAGGTGCCACAATGATTGATAATTCATGCACCTACAAGGCTAGTCAAAGAATCATTTTTTGAAAATGTTACCATGGTGTTTGGTAATTTAATTGACCTTAAATTACTTCATAAATTATCGACCAAGGCTTGTAAACTGATGAAGTGTATGTGCACCAGTTGTGTTAGGATTCTTTATTAGGTGAGTAAAATTTCATATTGAATTAGGATGTTTTCATGAACATGTTTATCTAAGAAATTGTCACTCTTGTAGGAAAGAAAAGTATCACACTGACAAAAATAAAGCTAAATGGAAGTACATAAATAAATAATAAAATCAAATCTAAACCCTTTTCGCACTTGTAGAAAAGAAGGCTACTCTTAAATTGCAGAAATAAATATTACATTAACAAACTAATTCTCGCTGACAAAAATGAAACTAAATCTTAAGTGTAGAAATAAAATATCAAACTAGAAAATCTAAATCAATTTGATAAAGCCTTGAAAGAAATTATACTTATAATTTCAATTCAAAATTAAATTATTCTACTCTTCAAAATTTACATGTGCATAATAGACCCCTTTTGATTATTTTCTTCATCCTTCACACAACGAAATGATTACATCTATGAAAGAAATATTCAACAAACTCTCTACAAACTCTATCCTCAATATCACAACTATTCACTGAAAATCAAAACTGAAAGATTAACTATGATAATCTAATGCTACAAAACTGAAATACAAAATTGAAATATTAACTAGAAATAAAATCAAACCATACAACTCCCAGGGGGTGCTCCTGTGAGTGTAGGTATGCAGTGATCAATCAGATATTAAAAACGCATTTAAACACACAACATAGTGGAATAACAAGCTTTCTTTAATAATTTGCAAAGATTATTTTAAACTATAAACAATCATATAATCATCGTGCAGAGAGGCAGGTTTTGTAACCTCCTTATTAAATTCTTTGGATATTTCTAAGCCTATCCCACTCGAAAAAATCTCTAAAAATAACATAGGATAATATGAAATAGCGAGTCTTCATGATTTTCTGCCGGAGAAGCAAATTGTGAGGCAAAACATTAGCTTCATCCTTATCATCGATCTCCTCACTTGCTTGATTCATCTTTGGCTCCTTTTTTGTTGGGTTGACATTCACACTGACCTACTCATACAACATTCCTCAGCCATGTCATCTTGCTGGATCATGGGGATAGGTGGATATTATTATGCTGCTTTTCAACTACCTCTCCATACATTTTTTTCCTCAATTGATCTTTCAAAACCTATAAATTCTTCAAGTAAGCTTCATAATCGATCATTAGCTGCAAAATTGATGCAATTCGGTAGCTTATGCAAATATTATTTCGAATAATAAGGAAACAATGAAACTATTAATAAAAGATGATTAAGTACCTTCTTTTTCCAATAACCTTGTAAACTGCCACCTTATTGAGATTATTATGGTCAAAAAGTGAGGGAATGTAGTGAATGGAGTTTAAGGAAGGTGTCAAAAAGGAACTATTTTGTTCTTCAACACATGGTATAGGGAAAGTAATGTTTTACATAGAGGGATTCCAAAATTGGAGCTATTTTTTGAGTTTGCGCCTCTGTCTCCTTTGGAATATATGGTGCTCAACTTGATGTTATAAACCAACATGAAACCAATCCAGAAAGGAGAAAATAAGATATTAAATGTAATACTTGTTTGAGACTCAAATCATGTTTTACTACATCTACGAAAATACACAAGAAGAAAAAAAGAATGGAAACTAAATCTATAACACCAAACTACATGCAATAACCATACCCATGTTTTCAACCTTATTCCTAGACAAAAGGAACATAAATTGTACTCCAAAAAAATTAACCTTTACAAATTCCATTGTGGGATAAAAATTCCAAGGCTTATAATGCATAGGAAGCTCAGTAATACCATTAAATTTCTCTTTCCCCTTGACAAATATGATAATATGAACCAAATATGCTAGAAGGAAATGCCAACATAGGCACATGCTAACTATCAAAATAAAAATCCCTAGACGGGGTAATTGAGAGAAGACAAGTGGTAGGATGCATGCCTGTCATCCCACTGAGCATTACTAAAGGGGGACATGACCATGTACCTTCCTTGATGTCATTAAAACACCATAATGAAGTTTGCATGCTAGATTGTGTGACCTTACATAGTTTTGATGAAGGTAACCTCTAGATTTGATGTTGGTTTAATGAAGGAGTTCATGTGAAGGGTTGTTGCAGTTATGATGTGGGGGTTTTTCTTCAAGAAAAATTATCAAGTCTTCCCCTCCTGTTCTGTAATGTAAACCACTCATCACGTGCAAGTGAGGCATTTTGCCCCGGGTGGTGAAAGAAATTTTCACAAAAAAAATGTTCATTCAAGGGATAGAAAATTTATGGTATTGACCCATGGTATTCACCTAGAATGTAGCCTATTTAAATGGGGGAATTAAACCAGCATAGATCCATCTTGACTCTGGATCTACTAACCCCCGAGAGGTATCAAATATCGTAATATGCAAACTAGGATAGAGTGAAAAAATATTTGATCCCTCCCAGGGCTTGGATCAAGAGTAAAAATGGATGTTGTAATTTAATGTATGTTAAACATTTTAGCTTGGTTAAAATTAAAATCAACTATTAATTTTATTAATTTTTATAAATTACTAATAGTAATTTTTAAGCTCCAGGTTTATGAAAACCCATGGTATTGGCCCATGGTAATACCAAGATCTTATAAGATTTTATAATTGAGTAAAATATTAGCCATGTCTGACCCATGGTAATACCAAGATCTTACAAGATTTTATAATTGAGTAAAATATTCGCCATGTCTGATAAGAGATTCACCAAAAAATTATATATACATATTATATTATTGATAAAAGCGCCTTCCATTTTTCCTATATACCATGGAGATTCGTCCATTTATTATACATATAAATTTAGGGGGTTCTTAAAATTTTCCCTGATTCAAAGTACGTGTAGTCTTAAAGTAGTGGATTATCAACATGTGTGGGATAAAGTTCCTCAACTTTGAAATTGTTGCGAGAGTGGCTTCCAAGAATATGGATTTAAATTCATTCCATGGGAAACTCATTCTCTTGTATTATTTCCTTTGTCCTTTTAGTATTTCCCCAACACGTCCCCAAGTGCCAGTAACCTTGTTTCCCCTTCTCTCACTAGTGGCACCAATTCCCAACATATTTCTTGGCCTATCATGGTTGGGTTAGGTGGGATGACCCCCTATTTTGGAATTATTTTTACAATCCCTCTCATTGCTCTCATAAATTGTCTCTAAGTTTGTTATTTCATGATACTTTGCCTCATCCTTTGAGCTTATCCCCTCCCTAGCCTTCCCTTCTCTTTGGCCCCTACTTAAGAGAAAACTCCCCTTTTTAGGGAGGCTTGAGTTGTTCATATTGCATGCCGCCACTGATTTTTTGGTGAATGCAGAGTCAGAGAGATTTGAAACACTTCAAAGAGTAAGGAGTCTCTCAGGCCCAACAGAGATTGGAAAGTTATACAAGGTTGTACCATCACAACACTCCAAAAAACATATAGGATGAAATTGCATCAAGAGAATAGGACATTTTAGGAGAATGTGGGTGTTTAACCAATGCTGAAGTGATAACGGAAGTAACTAAATAGGTGATAAATATTGAGCATACTAGAGGTAGATATAACCAATATATGTATACAATTGATAGTTATTTCCATCTAAAAATTGATTTGGGAGGTGTCTTGCAAAGTTGTAATGCTGCTAAGGAGGAAATCATCCTCATGTTGGATGAGCTACAACTCTCCATGAAGAAATTAGATAGGTATGTACATCATAATGAAGACCATATGGGTATTCCATACGATCCAAGTGGCTCACCAGGAAATGACAAGGAGCCAATTTTTATGGAAGCATTAGACTCAACCAAGTTTGAATCATGGGTTGCAACTACTTTTTCTTCTTTAACTTTTTTTTTGGGTTTTTTGTCTATATGTTTGAAGATATATTAGGATGGAAATTACCAGGTCACAATATCTATGTTTTTTTCCAAAAAAAAGTTAATTTCCTATTTAGATGCTTAAGGAACTTTGGTTCAACCACTGGTTTGGTTTCCTAGGTGGCAGACCAATATAATGTTTCATCTTAATTCATGAATAATACTATATTAAAAATAAAATAAAATCAAATGTCAAATCAAATTTAAAACTATTGAATGGGATATGATGAGTATTATGAACTTGTTTCTAGACCCAATATTAATCTTGAACTAGTAATTCTCAACTAGTGATTAAATAAATTTATCAAATTTCTTATACTCCACAAACCAAAATAGAGTTAAAATATTCCTAATCAATCTAATTTAAGTTGATAATACTCTCATCAAAGCTCCATATTTAGCATGAACACAAATCCCTTTATAAATACCACACCCATGACATACATAACTAGCGTTGCCATCATCCATAAATGATCCAGGTGGATTTCTAAAAAGTACCAGTGGCATAGTAAAAAGGCTCAAAACCCGAAGTGGTTGAATCTAGATAAACTTAACATCGGATCAAAGTGCTCGTCATCCTGATTCTAATGGTGCAAACGACACTCGAATCCAAGCTTATATGAAGAATTGAGAGAAAGTCAAAGTTCAGGTTTGACTTGGACAGGTGGTAGGAGAAGATGACGTCGCAAGACTTTTCAGCGAATGAGGAAACGCCAAGTGGCAGGCTGCAATTTTTTTATCGCAATTGTAGAAGCCTGTGGGTAAAGAATTGGTCCCCAACACAACCGGGTTGCGATTTTTGATATCGTAATCGCAGATCAGAGGCAAAAAGATAGTAAAGAATCAGCCCGGAGCAAGCTAGAGTGCGATGCGATATATTGCAAGGAAAACGGCTAAGGAATCAACCCACGGCAAAGTCAGGTGATATCGCAATTACAGATCGCAAAGGGAATCAATCTTATGGAGAATCGCCCTCGGTTCCGCCGATTTTCAATTTACGAAGTTCTTCCAGACCCAATGTATTATATACTGTGGTTTAATAGCCCGTCAAGTCTACTTTTATTGCAAGTTGCTTGTCGCAAAGGTCAGGACTATCCACCAATTTAAAAACATCGATTGCGATTTGTGATAAGGTTATCTGCGCCGATGGATTAGTGCCTCCAATGGTAAAGTCGTCGAGTTCAGGAGATGTTGATTTATCCACTAGTTGAGGTTCAATGCGAAAACAATCCGTGAACTGTTTGATGGTGGTTTTTCTATGTTTGACAAGGTTGTTGCCGTGTACTATTCAGGGGCTCGAGAATCTCTCCCTGAAACAAACCCGCCTGCTATACTTGTCATTTGTTTGGAACTGCCAGGATTGAGGAGTTAGCAACTAGCATATATATATATATTATATATATAATATATATATATATATATATATATATATTATATATATATAATATATATATATATATATATATATATATATATTGGACTATCAACACAGGAAAAGAGAGAGACTAGCATAGAACTTCAGAAACCATTGTGTACAATAGTAACCCGACCTGGCAGCAGGCCAAAACCTCACCTTGAGCAGCCGGGGGGCTCTGAGAGGGTGCAAAAGTCATTTCTCCCAATTGGGTGTTCGGATAGGTGATTCTGCATGATTTTTTTCCAGGATTTCAGTGGCACTTTCTGTTTCTAAATGTGGGCTCTCCATTCTTCGACCATCTTCTGGATTGGAGGTATAAGGATTGTAATTGAATGTTTCTTGTACTTTATCTCTTTTTATGTCACTTAATGAAAGAAGGCCTCCCCACTATTGAGTAGGGCCTAGAGACGTAGTCCAAATTGGATGAACTCTGTAATCAAATCTCTGTGTCATGGTTTCATGTTTATCGTGTTATTTCCGCATTGTTTTATGTGCTTTTAAGTTCCATGGTTAATAAGATCTGTTGCATGTAATTCTGATGCATCTATAAGTAAATGATCTTGGATCAAGTTTGGTATCATAGGAGGTCTTTGTCGATGCGAATTGCATGAGTATATTCTAACCTGAAACAAACTGCGAAAAGAAGAAGGAAAGCTTAAGTCCTTTGATCTCGAAGCAGGACGTGCACAACGAAGAAGAAACATGGCAGATAAAGAAGCTCGTTGGAAATAGGAACATAATTACCACAAAGTATTCTACAATATGGCAGAGAAAGTGGACAAGTTGTTTTCAGAGTATGAGAAGGCAATTAGGCACGAGAAGAAAGATGTCGATAACAATAGATTGGTAAATCATGAAGGTGGTGGAGAAGAGTTGCCTCCCTCTTTTTCTTCAAGTGATAGTTCTCATCACTCTAATTGATATTCCGAACATACATCTAAGAAACCATTCTTCAAGCTAGATGTAAAGACCTGCCCATATAGGAGAGTGTAGTGCAGAAAAAATTAACAATTGGATAAGACATATAGAGGTTTACTACCGGATTCAGTAGATCGAAGAAGATGAGGCAAGTATCCAGTAAGCATCTCTTCGTCTGAGTGGCACTTCTCTCGTTTGGTGGGAGAGCAAGTTGCAGAAGAGTAACAAAAAGTTGGGTAACCTTCTTTCCTCTTGGTCCATTTTTATTTCAGCATTAAAAGACCAATTTTACCCTTTCGGTTATAAAAAATGGCACTAATGGAATGGAAATATCTAAGGCAAGGTAAATGCAAAAATGTGCAAAGCTTCACTGAAGAATTTTGGAAACAAGCATTGAATTTGGGCATCTCATTAGATTCGCTCAAGACTGTAACTAAGTATGTTGGTGCGTTACATAGTTACATAAGGCACTCATTGTTATTGTTCGAGCCTACTACGATTGATGTGGCTGGCGTAAAGGACATTCATCTTGAAATCTAAGGCAAGAATGACAGAGATGATCAAGCCAAGAAAACACCGTTCAAACCTCAGCATGACAAATTCCTGAAGAAAGGCAAGGAGAAGGATAAGAAGACCGCCACAACCAAGAAAGAGGACAAAGTGACACCATCTTGAACGGATTGCAAGAGAGAAGGTCATGACGGGGATCATTGTTGGAAGCTACATCCGGAGCTGAGACCAAAGAGATTCAGCGAAAAGGGGACACAAAAGACAGTGGCAACATGTTATGCAACTAGCTCACAAAATAGAAGAAAACTTTAGATCAACACCTTCAAAATCAATTTCTTCAAGGGGGAAACCTCCTTTACATTACATAATGAGAAATTCTTGGATGATACAAATGACAAAATCTCCTTTCTATATATAGGATTCTAATGGGTCACAATGTAATCAAATTTGACATACCAATAATAATATAAGGGCACAACAATAACAATAGTGGGCTTCTATGGGGCTCAATAATCACAATATGGGGACAATATGGGTACAACAATAACAATAAGGGCTACAATGACAATAGTAATGGGGGAATCACTAGTATTATAGGCAAAAAACATGCCCCTCTCCTTCAAAAAAGTGTTGTCCTCAATGCTTGAGTAGTTCTGGATGCTTCTGTATAAAATTCTCACCCTCCGACCATGTGGAATCTTCAGCGGGTAAGTTCTTCCACTTGATGAGATACTCCAAAATTAATCAATTTTGTCATTGTCGATTTCTTGTTTATGTGACTGCTTCAGGTTCCAATATGATTTTTCCTTCCTCATCAAGTTCTAGAAATATTGTTTGAACTGGGAGTTTGTCACCTATAACCTTCTTTAAGCATGAAACATGGAAAATTGGGCGCACTCAGGAAGTTGTAGGAAGCTCCAATTTGTATGCCATAGTACCAATCTTTTTCAACACCTTGTACAGACCATAATAATTTGGTGATAAATTATTATCCTTATTAGCTTGCTTGAGGGACATTTGTTTATATGGTTGTAGCCGTAGGAATATCCAGTCATCTACATCAAAACTTCTTTCATTGTGATGTTGATTTGCCTGTTGTTTCATTCTATTATGTGTCAAAGTGAGGTTATCCTTTAAGAGTTGGAGAACCTATTGTTGATGCTCGATGTGATCTTCCATTGCTTGAACCTTAGAATTTTCTTTTAAATATGATGTGATGGATAGTGGATGATATCCATAAAATGCCATAAATAGGGTCATTTTTGTTGTAGTATGAAAGGAAGTGTTATACCACTATTTAGCTAGATGTAAACATTTGACCCATTGTATATGTTTGTCAGATACAAAGCAACGAAAATATCCTTCCAAACATTTGTTTACTATCTCAGTTTGCCCATCAGATTGAGGATGATAAGATGAGCTATGAGTTAATTGTTTGGTTAATTTATTTACATGCCTCAAGCTTCATTAAAACTTACCTCCAACTTAAGTTGGTTGAATAGACTTTTAGGGACCCTCTACCTCTATTGAATCCTCATTGTGAGATCCAAATATTTGGGCAATGATGAGGTATGAAGACTAGAGTTCAATTGTAACTTTGCCTTGACACTAATCAAATAAAATGAACCAAGAAAAACATTCCATCACATTTGCTTTGATTGCAAAGTTCTTAAATTTCTTATTGTCTTGATGTTTAAAGTCTCACATGAAAATCTTATTTCAAGAGGCACTTTGGATGCAAGCATTGTAATCTCTTTTAATTTTGCAACAAGTTTAATTTTTTTGTACTTGGAAATTGACTTATCTTGTGGTTTAATTGCATATTGTCATGAATGGTTGATTTCACTTTCAAGTACTATTATTTTGGGTTGCAAACTTAATTGCATGTTGTCATCTTGGTCTAACATTTGAGCTCTTTTTGTATCATTTTTAGCAAGATAGTTTTTATGCTTTGATTTGTAGACTTATTCATCTTGAAAGCATTTATCATATCTTGTGCTAACAATTTATTGTTTCACCTTTCAGGGTTATTTTGGCTTTCCATTTGAAAGCATTTCACTTCATTCTAAGCAAATACAATTTCATTTCTTAAAGAGAAATACTTTGAAGGCACTAGTTGTTTATGTATTTCATGCTTATCTTATGTATTTATGGTTATTGCTCATATCAGTTTTGCTTATAAATCTTAAAGAAATAATCCATTTTCACTCTAACACTCTCCTAGAAACTCACATATTTTAACTTAACTTTTCATTAGGGACCACCCCCCTTAGCTAACCTAGGTGATAGCTCAAATGGAGAGAGTCGAGATTAGTGTGACAACCCCTTCTCTTAGTTATCTTCCACCAACCACACATTGTGGGGTTGAAGATTTGTCTCACTAACTTGTAGGTAGGTGTAGGCAGCAGGGTCAACAGGCCCCTTTGGGCAATCATTGATGAAAGATGGAACAATCAACTCCATCACCCTATACATGCAGTTGGGTATTTTTTGAACCCACGATATCATTATAAAGCTCTGGAGGCAGGAGCTTTGGGTGGAGATGTTAGAGATGGATTGATTGATTGCACTGATCGCATGATCCTATTGGAATGTGATCAGCGGGAGATACACTGACAGGTCACAACATTCAGCAAAGCCATAGGTACCTTTTGCAAGAACCTAGCAAATATTGCAAGGGAAGCAGATGAGTCAAGTAAACAAAAATTTCAATTTTCAAATTCTTAATACTTGTTTTGTTAAATTATTTA
Organism: Pinus taeda; assembly: GCA_000404065.3. Classification (NCBI taxonomy): domain Eukaryota; kingdom Viridiplantae; phylum Streptophyta; class Pinopsida; order Pinales; family Pinaceae; genus Pinus; species Pinus taeda. The sequence goes on from APFE031149085.1 coordinate 47,613, forward strand.
TAATTTGTTGAGCTAACTCATTACACTACTATGTTTTTTGGAGCACAATGGTGGGAGGCTTTTGCAGAAGTTTGCAATTCGTATTTTGAGTCAAACTTGCAGTGCTACTAGGTGTGAGCGCAATTGGTCTATCTTTGAGAGGATTCACACAAAGAAGAGAAATCGTTTGGATAAAAAACGGTTAAATGATCTATTCTATGTCCAATACAACCTTCGGCTTAGACGCAACCAATTGTTGAACAAAAGCCCTGATTCAGATCCCATTATGTTGGAAGATATTGATCCAACATCAGATTGGGTAGCAGAGAGTCATCCAGCAGAGTTTGATTCTGATGAGGAACTTGATTTGGGTTTACAGGTAGAGGCAACAATCGAACAAAATGTTCAATTGAATGCAGATCCACTTGTACCAGCCCCAAGTCCTCCAGTTGCAAGCGCTTCCTCTACTCAGCCACGACGGAAGTGCATATCTCGTCTCTATCAGCATGCAGCTGTTGCACAGCCTATTAGTGCTACCACTACTACAGTTGCAGTTGGAAATGATGATGAGGAGGAGCCATGGGTTTCCCTATCTGACTCTGATTGAAAGGTTGAGCCAGATGATGTTGGCTCCTCTAGCAGTAGCCAGTAGTACTGGTCAGTGGTGACTAGTGATGTTTCACAGTTTACTTTTGTTGTAGAGGCCACTTCTAGCCTCCTTGGTTATGTGTTTTTGTTTTGATCTCTATATCATCATTCATGCATGTATTAGACAGTGCACTAGGTGCCATTTTGATATAATGGATATATTCATGAGCCTACTTTGATCATATGTTGTCTTCTCTCTATATTCTGAAGCTTTGTGTTTGGAAACATGAACGAAAATCTTCAAAATTATGTTTTTTATAAAAAAATAAATATTTCATGTATTTTTTACAATGACCGAGTCAATACCGAGTCGGATTCGGAGCCGAACCTCGACCGTTTCCGAACTGGAGTTAGAGTTTTAATACATTGGTTGAGAGGGAGTGTTAAAATTGGCAACTAGGGCCAAATTCCCCATTGGGACAACTCATTTGATGGAGACAATGATTGCATTGGATTCTTCTATTCGAGAAGTCCAAGATTGATAAAAATATCATCTCATTCGGACAAGCAGAAGTGTAATCTTGAATTTATGCCCACACATGTGCAAATTGTTCAGGTCGGCCTCATCATTATGTAGGTTCAAGAAGCTCAATGGATGTGTCTCTTCACCCACAACGAATTGTATAAATACATGAGACCTCACACCTCATTTGACACATTCATCACTCACACATTCTTCTCTCACTTCATCTGATTTGTTCGTACAACATTGGACAACTTCTCTCTCACACACATGTGGCAAGGAGGACGAGTTTCTGGGCAGAATTACAAGCCAAAATTTCAAAGTTCTGGGACAGAAAAATTACAAAACTTTTTCCCTCTCATTTGACTGGTTTGACCGAGATGTTTTGGGATGAATTTATCCTCTTGACCAGGCCGAGTTGGAATGCAAAACACTGAGTTTCTTTGAGGATGATTTTTTGTTGTTTTGACCAGCGTGGAATTTCTGGTTAGGGTTGAAGTTTGACTGTAGTTGACTGCAGAAATTTACAGGGTTATTTTGACTTTGTATTGGGCAATTCATTTTGACTTGTGTACTCTCTCTCTGTGATGAAATTTTGATTTAATGATAAGAATAATTGATCAAAGGGCTTTCCCCACATTGGGTTTTTTCCCTGGCATCCACCAAATATGGTGTCCTCTTGTCTTGGCTTGTCTTCTGCATTTTTAATGTTCTATCTGCTTTCATTGTCAATGTGATTATGGTGATTGATATTGGAAATTGGAAATTGTTATTGGGATACTAAGGAACATTGAAGTAAATTGTGCTAAGCATAGAACATACCATTGTTAACTAAAATTAACACTTATACAATACATGGAGAATATCTTTACTATCTCATATTCTTTGCCAATTAATAAATTAACTCTAAATGATAAATTTGACTAATGTAGGAATTTATAGGGTAAGTTCCTCAGATAGAACACCAAAGGACACCGCTCACAAACAGATCACAGATCAATACACCAGTGTTCTTAACGTGGTTAAAACCCTCAAAAAGGGAAACAATCCACGCCCTGAGCCAACTCGGCCACTTCAAGCAATTTATTAATGTAAAAGAAAGAAAAATTACATAAGCTTCTATCATGAATGTTTCCCTTACAAATGACCCTCCATGCTCTTTAATTAGAGATCATGGAACAATCGGGTGTTAAGCCACGGATCAAGTATTGATAATACCGAGGAGAGAATGAACCGTCAGATCACTTCATCTCTAGAACATATTGTGACCTTCGGATTGTAAGTTACAAAAGTACATAGTAAAGAAACACATTTTATCTAACTCTATACTAGACCAAGTTATACTTAACTATTTCCTATGTGTCAGAATATCCTAACATCCCCCCTTAAGAACAACTTGGGATAGAATTGAAGGATGTACAAATATGACACAATAGGAGAAGGAAGGAGGCATTAGAGCGTATCCCCCCTTAGTGACAATTTCTTGAACTCCAACCATAAATCAAAGTAAAATTCGCCTTTGTGAGAGCCGTTGTAAAGATGTCTCCAACTTGATCATCGGTTGAACAATATTGTACTTCAAGAACATGGTCATGAATGAGCTTTCTGATGAAGTGAATGTGTAGTTCAGTGTGTTTGTTGCGCTGATGTTGGACTGGATCTTTGCATAGTTGAATGGCACTTTGATTATCACACCAAAGTGTAGTCGAATGATGCTGCTGAAAGTCAAACTCTGACAGGATCTGACGAAGCCATAGTGCTTCCTTAATGGCTTCTACGGCGCCACGATACTCCGTTTCTGTTGAAGAAAGAGAAATGGCACTTTGTTTCTTGCAAGCCCATGTAATAGGTCTAGAACCAAGAATGAAGACACAACCTGTAGTATATTTCTGATCATTAGGGTCACCAGCCCAATCGGAATCAGTGAAACCAACTAATAGAGGAGATGCTTCTGCACTGTAATGAATCCCAAACTGAATTGTACCTCGAACATAACGAAGTATTATTTTAGCTGCTTTCCAATGACTTTCATGTGGTTTTTTCATAAATTGAGCAATAAGACCAACAACAAAGGAAAGGTCAGGACGGGTATGGGTCAAATACAAAAGTTTTCCTACAAGCTGACAGTATAAGGTAGCATCAACTTCAAGGGAAGTACAAGTGATTGAAAGTTTGGCTCTAGACTAAAAGGGAGAAAGGGTTGGCTTACAGTCTTCCATGTGAAAGTGGCATAGAAGATCACATGCATACTTGGATTGGGAAAGGGAAATACCTTCCTTAGATTGCAAGACTTGAAGACCAAGAAAATAATGCAAGTGTCATAAGTTTGTCATTTCAAACTGCTTTTTAAATTTGAACTTCACATGGTTTACAAGGTTGGGATCACTAACAATAAGGATAAGATCACCAACATAAAGAACAAGAATGATAAGAGACTTACCCACTTTCATGGTGTAGACAGTATTGTCAGAATGACACCTAGAAAAACCAATATCTAAAAGAAAGTTATCCATTTTGGCATACCAAGCCCGAGGGGCTTGCTTGAGACCATAAAGGGATTTCTTAAGACGACATACAAGGTTGGAGTCTGTTTGTATAAAGCTAGGAGGTTGTTCCTTATAGATTTCTTCATGCAAGTCCCCATGCAAGAAGGCAAATTTAACATCCATTTGATGGACTTCCCATTTGAAAAAGAGGCAGCAAGGGAAAAAACAAGGCGGATAGAGTTCATTTTGGCAACAAGGGAGAAGGTTTCAGTATAGTCAATGCCTTCAACTTGTGAAAATCTCTTAGCAACAAGACGAGCTTTATGTTTATCAACTTTTCCATCTGGTCCAAACTTGGTTCTGTAAACCCATTTGCATCTAACAAGTTTTCATCCCTTTGGAAGAGGAACAAGGTCCCATGTATCATTTGCTAATAATGAATGATATTCTTCATTCATAGTTGCGTCCCAATCTAGATGGCCTGAAGCTTCTGCAATGGTGTCAAGATCATAATTCCCTGAAGCTTGATCCAGTAAAGAAGAGGCTCTATCGAACTGAGAATGTGTATGACGTTGATCTGCAGGATCACCTGCAAGAGCACCTGCTGCATCTTGAGTAGTGGGGGCCCTTTTTGGAAGCTGAAGAGTTGAAGGAGGATCCTGAGAAGTGTAGAATTTCCCACTGTAGATCACCTGATAATGCAATATACTAAAGCAAAGTACTTGATCTACTTCTACAAACAAACTTGCGGAAGCTTAATCGATTTTGAGCAAGATCAAATAGAACACATATAACATAGAATGAGAAATCAATCACACATGAACACAAAAGAATACTTTGGGGAAAGCCTCAGCTAAAAACCCCAATCTTTGTATTATCATACAAGTGGAAATATGTCCAGATTACACAAATCTTTATCTCACAAGCTATCCAACTCTGAGTATAATCCCTCAATACAGCTCACAGACTGAATAGACACAAAATATGCCTTCCTCCAATCCTCCAAGCCTCCTATTTCCTTACACAGTTTCTCCTGGGGTCCAATGCTGCCACGTGTGAATTGGCCTCATCACACACTCACCAAACTCAGAAGTAACTACGCAATCTCCAAGGAATGAATTCCTTCTGCATGCAACAGATATCCTCAATGGAATATTCCTGCAACTGATAGTACATTGTCCCATCATCTGATCTCAACTGGGTCTGACTGAACTGACATGCATGAGTTATTTATGAGAGAATATTCAGTTATCTGAAGTGCAATAGTTGCATGCATGCATTAACTAATTGAACTCACAAGCAGTTCCACAAACTATTGGAACTAATCTAATTGGACTTAACTCAGTTAACTGAGCTAACTAATTACAACTCAAAGTACAACTCATCCTGATCTCCTTTAATCAAGGGATAAATCCCTCAATCAAAGGGGAAACTATTGCATGTCTTCACATAGACTTCATGTTTGATTTTCTACAATTAATTAACTCAATATGAATTAATTAATTATTTTACAAATAGTTGCTAAGATCAAATTTTAATTTTAATTCTCAATTTTAGTTTAGGGACTAACTAAAATTGGAATGTATCCCAAAATGATATTTATAATAGTGCTATTTTTAGCATTTCTTGTTGCTATTTTCAACACTCCCTCTCAACAAGAAAGGGATTATCAATCACCCCAATCCTGTCTATGTGGAACTGGAACTTTCATTTTGACAATGCCTTAGTCAAAATATATGCATCCTGTTCCTCGGTCGAAACATACAACAACAACATGATCCTGTTCACCACACAGTCTCGAAGATAATGATACTGGATGTCTATTTGCTTGGACCTGTCATGAAATACTGGATTCTCAGAGAGTTTGATACAACTTTGACTATCGCAGTAGATCACATTTGGATCCATCCTCTGACCAAACAATCCCACTAGAATCTTCCACATCTAAATGACCTCACATGTTGCCTGACTGGCAGCCATGTATTCAGCCTCTACTGAGCTAAGTGCAACTGACCTCTGTTTCATGTTGTACAAAGAAACTGCAGCTGAACCAAGGTTGAAGATTCCTCCAGAAGTGCTCTTATGTTCTGATGGACTCCCTGCCCAATCTGCATCTGTGAAGCCCTGAAGCTTCACTCCCTCTATTCGTTTGTACCACAATCCATACTAAGATGTGCCTTTGAGGTATCTCAGCACATGCTTCACTGCCTTCCAAATCAGCTTGGTAGACTGAACCATAGCTTGACTCAGTTGGTTCACCGCAAAGCATAAATCTGGTCGTGTGTTCACTAGATACATTAGTGAACCCACAAGCTACTGATAAATAGTAACAACTATTACCTCACCTAAAGTAGCATCCTCCTTCCTCTAGCTACCAGCTAGAGGAGTCTACATGGGCTTGCACTTCTCCATGTGGAATCGCCTGAGTATCTCATTGGCATACTTTCCTTGAGACACAAATACTTCCCCATCTTTCTGCCACACTTCCATGCCTATAAAGTAGTGCATAAGGCCCATGTCTTTCATCTTGAACTCTCTTGCAAGGTCCTCCTTGCAAGACTTGATCAACTGATCATCACCTATCAAAATTAGATCATCCACATAAAGAACAATGATCAATGGCTTACCTTCTACCATGATGTGGTAAAGGTTCGCATGTGCTTCACTCTTGGTGAAGCCCAACCTGGTAAAATAGTTGTCGATCATGGTGTGCCAAGCACGAGGTGCTCTCTTTGGCCCGTACAAATCCCTCTTGAGTCGGCACGCTTCTAGTTGCTCAATGTACACCTCTTCCTCAATCTTTCCATTGAGGAATGCAGTCTTCACATCCATCTGATAGATCTTCCAACCCATTTGAGCTGATAGTGATAACATCGATATGATAGATGAGTACCTTGCTACATACAAAAAAGTCTCATCGTAGTCGATCCCCTCAACCTGTGAGAAACCACGGGCAATAAACCTTTCCTTATGTTTCTCAACACTGCCATCAGTTGCCTGCTTTACCTTGTAAAGCCATCTGGAACTCACCACTGACTTGTCCTGAGGTCTTGGGACAACATCCCACACACTGTTCTAAATGATAGAGTTATACTCCTCTACCATAACATCAACCCAAACTGGTTGCTGCACTGCTTCCTTGAAAGAAGAAGGTTCGGTCTCTACACACTCCCCAACCAGGGCCATGTAACCAGTGTACCACTCGGGTGATCTCCTCTATCTGCACTGCGAAGATGGTTGTCCCACATTCTCTTACACATCCATCATCAACCTGTCAGCTTCCCTTGAGCGTTTCCACCATCTCTGGAAGAATCAGCATGAGTGGATGTCTCCACTCCCAGATCCTCTGCATGCGGCTCCTCCAAATTAGTATGAGGCTCCTCCTCCTTAGGAACTAAAAGTTCCTCCTCTGCATGCAACTTGAGCTCCCTCTCAAGTGATACTCGCATGGCTTTCTGCTCGTCGAACTTCAGATCTTTGCGTACCACTGTCCTCTGACTGGTAGATAGGAACACCCGGTAATTGTGGGTGTATCAGTGTACCCCACAAATATCTCCAACTCAGTTGTTGCATCTAGCTTCTTCCAGGAATCTTTGGTCACATGGAAATAAACCGATGATCCAAATATCTTGAAGTGACTCACAACTGGTCGCTTCCCAGAAAAGGCTTCCATTGGTGCCTTCATCCCCAGTATACAGTACGGGCTTCTATTCTGCAAGTATAATGTTGTATTGCATGCCTCAGCCCACAAATGAAGTGGTAGGCTTTGTTCATGCAACATCGCTCAAGCTGCTCCCACAATCAATCTATTCTTCCTTTTGGCCACCCCATTCTGTTGTGGGTTATGGGGTGTCGTCAACTCCCATTTAATTCCTTCTGCTGCATAGAAGTTCTTAAACTGTTGGGAGACATACTCTCCACAATTGTCGCTACGCAAGGCCCTTATTTTATTTCCAAATTCTTTCTTTGCCAAGGCTTTAAACTCACAAAACCTTGAGAAGTTCTAATCCTTCTTCTACGTAAAGTAGATCCAACATCTACGAGAAAAATCATGAATAGAAATAACATAGTACCTTTGTTTAGGTACAGTGGAGGTTGTAGAGAATGGTCCACACATATCTGTGTGAACTCGCTCCAAGATTGCTCCAGCTCTACTATGTTGATCCTAAAAGGAAGATTTGCATACTTACACAAGGTACAACCTTTGTATGTATCCGTCTGCTCCAGTTTTCCCTTGGGAAGTCTGGTAGAAATCTATTGCATGATCTTCAAGGCCCCATGGTGCAAGTGGCCCAATCTTCTATGCCATAGCTCGCCAACATCTTGGCTCTGCATCATCTCTGCTTTGGAACTCATTGTAGCATAGTCATCTACCTCCAACTTGTAGAGATTCTTAACTTCAATCCCAATCATCTTGGTCTGTCCAGTGCCGATATGCCTCAGAAATAACCTTCCTTTACTAAAGACTACACCATAGCCTTTGTCTTCCAGCATAGCGACGAACACAAGATTATTTTTCTAACCCGGTACATACTTTATATCAGCCAGGGTGAGAGGAGCCCCATGCTCCCTCTGAAACACAACCGTACCTTCACCTGAAACACGGTACTTTCCATCATCACACATTTCAATCCGCATCTAGAGATCCTTATCCTCCAAGGTATTGAAAAGATTCTCGTCGCTGGTCCTATGGAAAGAGGATCCATTGTCCAGGTACCAAACACATCCCACCATGGATGAAACCATGCATGCGATGAGAGAGAAATCCAGTTCGAACTGTGAGGCCAGTGCCTCCACGTCTGATCCCTTCAAGGATCCCTTCTTGGATTTCTTCTGTGGACAATTCGTAGCATAATGGCCCACCTCATGACAATGAAAGCATCGCACTTTCTATTTTTCAAACTTCTTCCCACCATGGGAAGAACTGGATTTGGGATGAGACGCCTTCCCTTTCCCTTTCCTCGCCTTACTCGCTAAGGCTAGATTTTCTTCATCATCTTGCTTTGATGAAGATCCATCTCTGGTTCTTCTTCTTATCTCCTCCTGCATCAGATTCGACCAAAGTCGTTCCCAATCTGGTAGTTTCTCTCTTCCATTTACCGAGTCTTGGTAGCTATGCCAGCTCTTAGGAAGACCGAGGAGAGCAAGACTCACCATGTCATAATCGGTTGTCGTGATCCCTACACTTCCAAGCTCATCCCTGCTGGTGGTGAGCTTGTTCAAGTATGTAGAGATCGTGTCGCCCTTTTCACACTTGATATTCCGAAGCTTGTCTTTCAACGCCAGCTTCCTATGATCATTGTTGTTATGATATAGATCTTTCAATGTTTTCCACATTGAAAATGGTGTCTTCTTCCCATGGAGACTCGAGACTATGCCGTCTCGAACTCCTTCCAGAAGGATTCTCCTTGCTCTAGCAACACATTTCTTCCATTCTGCCAATTCTGTAGCATTAGCTGTTGTTGGCTTGGGGAATTCTTGATCAGTGAAGTCCTTCAAACCGTTGTCCTCTAATACTGCTTCTATGTGATCCTTCCAGGCTATATAATTCGAGCTTCCTTCAAGGGCATACTCGAGTCTTAAAGTGTTGAATGCCATTGGTGAAATTTGAGATGTGATAAGAATTCGAATTCTATAATTAGGAACTTCAAACTTCGAACTTCGAACTTCTTTGTACATTTTTCTTCACTTTGATCACCTTTTCTCTGATACCATGTAGAATTTCCCATTGTAGATCGCCTGATAATGCAATATACTAAAGCAAAATACTTGATCTACTTCTACAAACAAACTTGCGGAAGCTTAATCGATTTTGAGCAAGATAAAATAGAACACATATAAAAGATAATGAAAAATAATCACACATGAACACAGAAGAATACTCTGGGGAAAGCCTCAGCTAAAAACCTCGATCTCTTTATTATCATACAAGTGGAAATATGTCCAGATTACACAAAGCTTTAGCTCACATGCTATCCAACTCTCAATACAATCCCTCAATATAGCTCACAGACTGAATAGACACAACATATGCCTTCCTCCAATCCTCCAAGCCTCCTATTTCCTTGTGCAATT
>APFE031149085.1:93557-120616 GCA_000404065.3 Pinus taeda
CGAGCTTGAACTATGCGCTAAAACTGCTCGTGGGGGGTTTATTTTTTAACGAGCTTGAACCCTGCGGTAACACTGCTCGCCAGTCGTATGATAAGGATGTCTCATTGAAGATGTTATTTTGAAGGGGCTTACATCTTTAAAGCTTTGCCCCGAATCCTTTCTTTATGCAAGCTAGGAAACGACTAGCCTTACGGGTTTAAAGGGTTAGAGGTCCTAGAAATTTAAAAAATAAATAGTCACTCTTCGCTTGCATGCGGAAAGGATTGCATGCCCCCAGGTATAGCGAAAAATTTCCAGGTTACCATGAAAGTTCCATCCGCATAGCAGACAAAAAAGCTTCCTTGGCGATGTCTACCAAAATAGACAAAGGGGAGTGGTGCAACCACATGCCACTCAGCATAACTTTAACGAAGGTATCTTATTCCAGCCCAATCCCATTTTCCTATAAGGACAGGTTCGTCAGACTAGTCATATATCCCTCATAGAAATCCACTCTATACTCAAGGTTTTACTGCCGAAACAGACCAGGGTGCATGCCCCTGGGTTTCAATCACATCCTCCTGAATCATTCGCGCTCATCAGGTGGACGGACTGGAGATCGATGAGACATTCCTTGCGTGAAGAGACCATTTAGGGATGGCATTTGATTATTTGTGATGTGTGAACTGGGGAACGACATTTGGTCTATGAGCTTGACCATTCTGCCTTCGTGCGGAAAACACTTTACTCTAAAGAGTGAGGAGACGATGGCTCCCATGCAATAAATATAGTCGCGTCCAAGGAGTAGATTATAATCCAAGGGTCCTTGAACTACCATCACGTTCATGTGAACGGTTTTACTTCTCAAAGTAATGGGCACATTTGGAAGGATCCCTAAAGGTCGATTGGTTCCTTTTTCGAAGCCTTTCATATTTCTCATTTCAGGCAAAAGCGATGGCGAACCAAGCGCTTTACAAGCAGTTGAGGAAAGGATACTCACAGAAGCCCCTTCACCGATGATGGTACCAGCCATAACTATATTGTAAGCTTGTACAATGATTCTGAATGGTACACTAGCTGGTAAATGGGGTCTGCCTAGTAGATTCCAGTCGAAGGAGACGACTAGGTTGCTTGGTGGTGGAACCGAATAGACAAAATCAAACCAAGCAGTCAAAATGCAAATGCACATGCATGTATTTGTTTTCAACCTTCTTCATGTATGAATGATGATAAGAAAGCTATGTGTAAATCTAAATTATTTTCAATGCGACAGTATTGAACAAATTTCTTTTCAAAGTGAAGTGAAGGTAAGAGAGACACTTTGCGATTTCGAAATGAAAATTTTTTTCGACACTTTAAAAACTATTAATTCAAATCATATGCAATAGTAACTGTATAATCGACTATCATAAACAATGGGATTGTCTTCTAAAACTGAAAACGACAGCTACGACACTTCCAGATCAAGAAACGACAATTCGACTATGCTACTTTTTTGCAAAAGAGAACTAAAAATGGCGCACAATACATAAAAACACTTACAGTTATTTGCACTATGGAGGAGGAATAATGTAAGAGAAGGAGGTTTTCATAGAGATACACTGACCACAAATAGCAAAACTCCTGAATAGGACTGACTGAAAACAGTGAGGAAAAACCAAAGTCTAAAGGTAAAGTTAACCTTCCTTGACCATTGCACCTGTCACACTGTGAATTCAATATGCAGCGCACCTACTGCACTCAGGAAGTGTGATGCATACAATCTGCCTTGAAGGCAGGGTGCGATGGTACCAGTGCCTGACTTTAAACAAGTTTTTACTCACAGTTTGCAATTTAGTTTAGGGATTTAGGCCGAGTAAGTAATGTTCAGTATATGTAAAACACAGGGGTGATCTAAGGAGGTTACTAGAGCCACCACTTAGGGCAATTAGACTGTTTGCAGATCGATTTTTTAATTCATAAACAAAACCCAGAGATAGACTGAAGCAGCATTGATCTACTTTGCATTTGTATAAAAAATGCAGTTCAAAGGCTAGTTGGCTTGGCTTCAGGATCCATCTGTAAGTTTATAAAAGAAACAAGGATAGATAGGCTAACAAACAATCTAGTCGCTCCCTAGCGGAGTTGCCATTTTGTTACTGGGAATAGTGTCCACTCGGATGCTGCTATTCCCACTAATACTGGTAGCTATCTTAGAAACAAACAAGTAAAGTCTACTTTCGTTTTCCTTTATGAAAATAGACAAGAGGGGAACCAAAGAGACCAACCTTAGTCTTGCACTTGATTTCCTCTCCTTCCTGATAGATCTTCGCCGCTTCTTCTTCGTCTGCCCAGCTTCAAAGAGCACCTATGGAAGCACAGCAACATACTACTATCGAAGAACAAAGATCTATACTCATAAATAACACAGGACCAGATGTGCGTTAACCATACAAATGCATATATAAGCAAGTACTCAAGAATATGGAGGAAAACTTGAATAGCTTTATTAAGATGAAAAGTAGCAAGAGGATTACAACCATTTGTTCTGACCCAGCATCATTCTCCAGCTAGAAAACCCTTCTTCACCTCAAGCAAAGCTTAGATCACCCAACACTATGAATGTACACCAGAAAGCCAACAGCACTTCTCTATAAGATACAAAATTCCAGCCTTTGGATCTCTGTGATGAGGGATCCATATATAGATGATTATAGGGAGGTGAGTCATCTTCTGGGGTCTTGATTAGCGTCTTCTCTCTGATAGTTCTTGCTTCCACTTGGAGAATGATGATCTCTTACTCATCCTTGGTCGAAAGCAAAGAGGCAAGTATTAGAGGGGAAGCTTCTGGAAGATTCCATGATCTTCCACCTCACATTTTGTCCTTGCCATTTGTCCATTCCCGACCATCGCACCCCACAGAGGAGCAATTCAGTATGCATCACACCTTGTACACTGGGAAGGTGATATGCATTGTACCCTCTGCACTGGGTTTTCAGTATGGTCCAGTTTTGACCATTTATGAGCAGTTTTTAGTGGAGAACTTCTGGGAGATTATGTAATCAGTTGACCTTGTTCCTTTAGGCAGTGAAGCAACACTTTTAGGGACTTAGTAGCCTTCACTTTATGGACATTTATGATTGGGGTTGAAGTGCCCAAAAATGTCTATAACACCTATGTAAGAAAAGATACTCCAACTTTTGAATAATTTTGTAATCTATGTGTTCTAGAACAAACAAGGTTGAAGGCTAAATATGATACCGAACCCAATAATGAAAACTCTCAGGCATTTGCTGCAAAATTGAAGAAGAATTTTGGAAAATTTGGATCTCATCACAAATACAACAATAACAAGCCTCACGGGAATTGAGATACGTTAAAAGTTAAATGCTTTGGTTTCCATAAATATGGACACATAAAAGAGATTTCCTTAAGAACTCTAAGAATGATCAAAGGAACAAAAGGAAGGAAAGAAATGAAGCACATATAGTAGAAGATGAAGAAGTTGAAAAGAAACCCAAGATTGAAGACAACAAATATCTCTACTATTGAAGAATATAGCAAGTGCCAAGTTTACAAGCAAGTTTGTTTTTATTTTCTTATTAGAAGATAGAAGCTAGAGTAGGAGTTATAGTTATATTTGCTTGATAGAATATTTTTTGGATTCACAAATTGCAAAGCCATGGAGATTAAGTTTCAGAAGGATCATATAGTATTGGAAGAAATAGAGTCTACACAGAATTATAGAAGAAGCATTCAATTTCATTTAAGATGTTCATATCTCATCGTGAAGATTTAGAAGTATTCATCATCTCTTTTAACGAGCAAGGACTACAAGTTAACAATAGAAGAATAACTATAGAAGAATCAAAATCAATGTGTATCATTATGATTTCAATAAAGACGAAGTTTGACCTCATACACTATAGAATAATTCAAGTAATACTTCCAATACAAATCATTTCGGAATCATACTAGTATTTTATAGATGGAAGAACTAGAAGGTCGTAGCAAAGATTATTCTACAAGAAAGAGTAGGAAATTTAGTAGGATAGATTGAAGACAGTCAATTGAATAGAAACATGGAAGCAAGTTTTAAAAGTAGTTTCTGTCAATTAAAGGAAGAAGTACACTTACCTCAAATGAAAAAGGTTACCCCTATCATGAAGAAGGAGTCTCGTAGAAGAACCTGCAAATATCAAAAAAGGGACCATGGATTAGAGATATTATATTCAGAGGGAGTTGAAGGAAAAACATGATACATATTGGTCATATATATTACATCTAGATAGTTCGGTAGAAAGTCAAAAAATTCTTATTATCAAGATTCTCGTAATAGGTTGGTTGACAATTTATAGATATATGGAAACATCACTAAAGAGCTTTATCCAGCAGTTGATTGGTTCGACTTTTGAATACAACATTGTAAGAATTATTGGTTGTTTCGACTTATTTAAAGTAACTTCTTGGAAGAATGTGAATTTGGATTATGTTTTAATGTGAAGGAAGTAATATTAACTTCAAGGGAACTAGAAGCAAAAATTGACATAAAGGATCTTACAACTTGCGATATGAGGTTATATCAATTGAGTTGGCAGTGCTAATGATAAATACAGATGTTATCGATGATTCAATCTACTTGGGAGTTAGTATGATTTATTGATAGAGCATGAAGAAAGATTTATGTTGCATTTTGAAGGAAGAGAACAAGAAAGTTTGTACAATTAGCTATCAAGCAGTTTGCCTCTATAAAATGTTGGGATGGACTATTTGATGACATGTTGGATTCCAAACGAAGATTGTCAAAAAACTAGGAAGGTCGAAGATTGTTATGTTGTGATGTAGATAGGAGTCAAGAAGTTACAATGGATCTCCAAAGGAAAAACAAGTAGCCAATCCATTAATGAAGTTCCTTTTCAGAGTATTTTCGAAACAAGCTTATGCTTGTGGATATCTCATCCCTTGTTAAGAGGGAGTGAGGGTGGACACTATGTTCTCCATGCGTCATGTACTATGACCATGTCTAATAGTTGTAAGTCTGGTGCATGAACATTGTTAGGGAGAACGGTGGATTGGATAAGCATCAGGGATGTACATTCTTGAGTTATGTATTGTGGTTTACTAGCATTAACATCCTAAGTTGGATACATGGAGTTGGTAAATAATGTTCCAGAGGACATACTTCTCCTTGGGATTAGGAAATGGTCCTGTGAGTTCATACCTTCGAAACACTTGGGTGGGGCATGTGCATTGAGAAGCGATGGTGTCCAAATTTATGCCTCCCAGCATTGTGCTTTGGTCTAGTGGAGAGATAGACATACTTATTGCCTTGATATTTGGCAATACCATATTGTGTCATTATGAATACCTCCCTATTTAAGATGGAGTGTTGAAAATGTAACTAGTTTCAGTCTTCATAATGTAATAAAATGTATGTTTTATCATTGACATATTTATTATATTCATTATTATTATTTTATTTTTGGTTAAAGCATGTTCTTCATGCTTATAGAGTTAGAGTCAAAAATAATTTATTATGAGTCAAAAGGAAAATGTATTTCATTCAAGTCCCATTTGGACTTTTCTAAAGAAAAGAAAAAGAATTTTATATCGAGTCAAAGTCCACCAAAATGGTCAAATTTGACCCTCATTAGAACAAGTCAGTTTGGGCATCCTAGAGCCACCTATTCGACCTCCTAGACAACTATATGTTAGTGGCAAGTTCGATCCAATTGAATATCATTCATTTTGACCTACAATATACATTTGAAATCAATGAAGAAGAGGAGTCAAAAGAGAGAGAAGGACAAAGTCAAAGGCGAGAAGAAAATTCCAAGTTTTACCAAAATATGGACCTTGGAGCAACTCGCATGTGTGACTAAGATTTATGTAAAAAGGCCAAATTTTATGAGGTTTCATAGGGCCAAATTTTGGCATCTCACTGTAGGTTTAAAATTTCAGAGCATTGACTAGATTTTGATAGTTTGACCATCGTTGACTTTGACAAGGGTTGACCAGAATTGGAGGTGACTTGGAGGAGGGTTGGACTTGACATTTTGGTGGTAGTTTTTGGTCTTAGTCTTGGGTCCTGGATATCTTATTTTGATTTGATTCTATAAGAGAAGGATTGTTGGATTTCCCCCTTGTGGGGTTTTTTTCTGGTGTTCTTTGTCTCTTTGTGATCTTTATGTTTTACACATTTGTATAATTACTTCATAAAGAAGATAATAGAAGTAATAAGAAGCCAACAAACATTCACAATTAATTATCAAGTTAAGAGAAATCAACCATTGTTTTTTAGTACTTCGTTTCTGAATGGTTCCTTCAAAGAAACAAAGGGGAATGGTGTCTCTTGTAGGTTAGTGCCTAGAAAGAAGGAGAGGGGATTGGTATCTCTTTTGCATTAGTGTCTACAATGTAACAGAGGGTATTAATGTATCATTTTGGGTTGGTTCCTACAAATTGCTTTAATAATAGGTTGGCTCCTTACAATATCTTTCATATAAAGAAGTTTTTTTTATTTTCTCTCATAAGTGTTTTCATGTATATTTTATGTTTCTTGTTTTATATATGAGATTGATGTTTTATGATGTTTTAATGTTAAATAAGTGAAAATTGCATTATACTGAATTCTAGAAGAAGCATTCAGATGCATTTAATATGTTCATATCTCATCATGAAGGATTAGAAGTATTCATCATCTCTTTTAGCAAGCAAGGACTACAAGTTAACAATATAAGAACTATAGAAGAGTCAAAATCAATGTGTAGCATTATGATTTCGGTAAAGATGAAGTTTGACCTCATACACTATAGAATAAGTAAAGTAATACTTCTAGTACGAATCATTTCGGAAGCATACTAGATTTTGAGAGATGGAAGAACTAGAAGGTCGTAGCAAATATTATTCTACAAGAAAGAGTAGGAAATTTAACAGGATACATTGAAGATAGTCAATTGGATAGCAACATGGAAGCAAGTTTTAAAAGTAGTTTCTATCAATTAAAGGAAGAAGTACACTTACCTCAAATGAAAAAGGTTACCCCTATCGTAAAGGAGTCCCATAGAAGAACCTACAAATATCAAAAAGGGGCCCATGGATTAGAGATATTACATTCAGAGGGAGTTGAAGGAAAAACATGATACATATTGTTCATATATATTACTTCTAGATAGTTGGGTAGAAAGTCAAAAGATGCTTATATCAAGATTCTCCTAATAGGTTGGTTGACAATTTATAGATACATGGCAACATCACTGAAGATATTTATCCAACAAATGATTGGTTCAAATTTTGAATACAACATTGGAAGAATTGTTGGTTGTTTCTACTTATTTAAAGTAACTTCTTGGAAGAATGTCAAGCTAGATTATCTTTTAATGTGAAGGAAGTAATATTGACTTCAGAGGGAACTGGACTTGGAAATTGACATAAATTATCTTACAACTTGGGATATGAGGTTACATTAATTGAGTTTGTAGTGCTAATTATAAATACAAATACTACCGATGATTGAATCTTCTTGGAAGTTAGTATGATTTCTTGATAGGGCATCAAGCAAGATTTATGTTGCATTATGAAGGAAGAGAACATGAAAGTTTGTACTATTAGCTATGAATCAGTTTGCCTATAAAATGTTAGGATGGACTATTTGATGACATGTTAGTTCCATATGAAGATTGACAAAAAACCAAGAAAGTCAAAGATCGTTATGATGTGATGTAGATAGGAGTCAAGAAGTTACAATGGATCTCCAAAGGACAAACAGGTCGCCAATCCATTAATGAAGTTCATTTTCAGAGTATTTTCGAAACAAGCTTAGGCTTGTGGATATCTTGCCCTTGGTTGAGATGGAGTGAGGGTGGAAACTGTGTTCTCCATGTGTCATGTACTATCACCAGGTCTAACAGTTATAAATCTAGTGCATGAACACTAGTAGGGAGAACGGTGGATTGGGTAAGCATCAGGGATGTACATTCTTGAGTCATGTATTGTGGTTGACTAGCATTAACATCCTAAGTTGGATACAAGGAGTTGGTAAAAAATGGTCCAGAGGACATAATTTTCCTTGGGATTAGGAAATGGTCCTGTGAGGTTATATCTTTGGAACACTTTGGTGGGGTATGTGCCTTGAGAGGTGGTGGTTTCCAAATTTATCCCTCCAAGCATTGTGCTCTGGTCTAGTGGAGAGATAGAGAGTACTTATTGCCTTCATATTATGACAGTGATGCATATGATAATGTAAATCATCATTGATGCTTATCAATTTGGATCCTTTCTTACATAAATATTTCAATTTGAGAGTATCATATTGTGTCATTATTAATATCTCCCTAGTTAAGAGTGAGTGTTGAAAATGTAACTAGTTTCGGTCTTCATAATGTAATAAATTGTATATTTTATCATTGACATATTTATTATATTTATTATTATTATTTTATTTTTTATTAAAGCATGTTCTTCATGCTTATAGAGTCAAAGAGTCAAAAAGAATTTATTGGGTCAAAAAGAAAATGTATTTCATTAAGTTCCATTTAGAATTTTGTAAAGAAAAGAAAAAGAATTTTATATTTAGTCAAAGTCGACCCTCCTTAGAACAAATTTTCCTAGGCCTCCTAAAGCCACATATTCAACCTCCTGGAAAACTATATATTAGAGGCAAGTTTGATCGAATTGAATATCATTCATTTTGACTTACAAGATATATTTGAAATTAATGAAAAATAGTATTCAAAAGAGAAAGAAGGACAAAGTCAAAGGCAAGAATAAAATTCCAAGTTTTACCAAAATTTTGATTTTGGAGTAACTTGCATTCGTGACTAAGATTTATGTGAAAAGGCCAAATTTTCTGAGGTTTCCATAGAGCCGAATTTTGGCCTCTCACCATAGGTTTAAAATTTCAGAGCATTGACTAGATTTTGATAGTTTGATCATTGTTGACTTTGACAAGGGTTGACCAGAATTGGAGCTGACTTGGAGGAGGGTTGGACTTGACATTTTTGTGGTATTTTTTGGTCTTAGTCTTGGGTCTTGGATATCTCATTTTGATTTGATTCTATAAGAGAAGGATTGTCGAGTTTCCCCCTTGTGGGGTTTTTTTCTGGTGTTCTTTGTCTCTTTGTATTTTTATGTTTTACACATTTGTATAATTACTTGATAAAGAAAATAATATAAGTAATAAGAAACCAACAAACGTTCACAAGTAATTATCAAGTTAAGAGAAATCAACCATTATTTTTTAGTACTTGGTTTCTCAACAGTTCCTTTAAAGGAACAAAGGGGAATGGTGTCTCTTGTAGGTTAGTGCCTACAAAGAAGGAGAGGGGATTGATATCTCTTGTGTGTTACTGCCTACAAAGTAACAAAGGGGATAAATGTCTCCTTTAGGTTGGTTCCTACAAATTGATTTAATAGTAGGTTGGTGCCTTACAATATATTTCATATAAAGAAGTTTTTTTATTTTCTCTCATAAGTGTTTCCATGTATATCTTGTGTTGTTTCTTTATATATGAGATTGATGTGTTATAATGTTTTAATGTTAAATAAGTGAAAATTGCATTATATTGAATTCTAGAAGAGGCATTCAGTTGCATTTAATATGTTCATATATCATCATGAAGATTTAGAAGTATTCATCGTCTCTTTTAGCAAGCAAGGACTACAAGTTAACAATATAATAACTATAGAAGAATCAAAATCAATGTGTAGCATTATGATTTCAATAAAGACGAAGTTTGACCTCATACACTATAGAATAATTCAAGTAATACTTCCAGTATAAATCATTTCGGAAGCATACTAGATTTTGATAGATGGAAGAACTAGAAGGTCGTAGCAAAGATTATTCTACAAGAAAGAGTAGGAAATTTAACAAGTATACATTGAAGATAGTCAATTCAATAGCAACATGGAAGCAAGTTTTAAAAGTAGTTTCTATCAATTAAAGGAAGTACACTTACCTCAAATGAAAAAGGTTACCCCTATCGTAAAGGAGTCTCATAAAAGAACCTGCAAATATCAAAAGGGGGCCCATGGATTAGAGATATTATATTCAGAGGGAGTTGAAGGAAAAACATGATACATATTGGTCATATATATTACTTTTAGATAGTTGGTTAGAAAGTCAAAAGATTCTTATTGTCAAGATTCTTCTAATAGGTTGGTTGACAATTTATAGATATACGGTAACATCACTAAAGAGCTTTATCCAACAATTAATTGGTTCAACTTTTGAATATTTTATTGGAAGAATTGTTGGTTGTTTCTAATTATTTAAAGTAACTTCTTGGAAGAATGTGAAGTCGGATTATGTTTTAATGTGAAGGAAGTAATATTGACTTCAAATGGAACTATACACAAAAATTGACATAAAGGATCTTAAAACTTGGGATATGAGGTTACATTAACCGAGTTAGCAATGCTAATGATAAGTACAGATACTATCGATGATTGAATCTACTTGGAAGTTAGTATGATTTCTTGATAGAACATGAAGCAAGATTTATGTTGCATTGTGAAGGAAGAGAACATGAAAGTTTGTACGATTAGCTATGAATCAGTTTGCATCTGTAAAAATTTTGGATGTAATATTTGATGACATGTTGGATTCCATATGAAGATTGTCATAAAACCAGTAAGGTCGAAGATCATTATGATGTGATGTAGGTAGAAGTCAAGGAGTTACAATGGATCTCCAAAGGACAAACAAGTAGCTAATCCATTAATGAAGTTCCTTTTCAAAGTATTTTCAAAACAAGCTTAGGCTTGTGGATATCCCGTCCCTGGTTGAGAGGGAGTGAGGTTGGACATTGTGTTCTCCATGTGTCATGTACTATGATGAGGTGTAATAATCATAAGTCTAGTGCAAGAAAATTGGTAGTGAGAACAATGGATTGGATAAGCATCAAGGGTGTACATTCTTGAGTCATGTATTGTGGTTGACTAGCATTAACATCCTAATTTGGATACATGGAGTTGGTAAAGAATGGTCCAGAGGACATATTTTTCTTTGGGATTAGGAAATGGTCATGTGAGGTCATACCTCCGAAACACTTGGGTGGGGTATGTGCCTTGAGAGGCGGTGATGTCCAAATTTATGCCTCCTAGCATTGTGCTCTGGTCTAGTGGAGAGATAGAGCGTACTTATTGCCTTGATATTTTGACAGTAATGGATATGATGATGTAAATCATCATTGATGCTTATCAATTTGGATCATTTCTTACATGAATATTTCAATTTGAAAGTATCATATTGTGTCATTATGAATATCTCCCGAATTAAGAGGGAGTGTTGAAAATGTAACTAGTTTTGATCTTCATAATGTAATAAAACATATTTTTTATCAATGACAAATTTATTATATTAATTGTTATTATTTTATTTTTTGGTTAAAGCATGTTCTTCATGCTTATAGAGTCAAAGAGTCAAAAATAACTTATTGTGAGTCAAAAAGAAAATTTATCTGATTCAAGTCCCATTTGGACTTTTGCAAAGGAAAGAAAAAGAATTTTATATTGAGTCAAAGTCCAAAACTGTCAAAGTCGACCCTCCTTAGAACAAGTCGGCTTGGGCCTCCTAAAGCAACCTATTCGACCTCCTGGACAACTATATATTAGAGGCAAGTTCGATCCAATTGAAGATCATTCATTTTGACCTACAAGATACATTTGAAATCAATGAAGACGAGTCAAAAGAGAGAGAAGGGCAATGTCAAAGGCAAGAATAAAATTCCAAGTTTTACCGAAAATTTGACCTTGGAGCAACTTGCATGTGTGACTAAGATTTCTATGAAAATGCCAAACTTTCTCAGGTTTCCATAGGGTTGAATGTTGGCCTCTCACTATGTTGACATGGCGAATTTTGCTATACCAACAAAGGGAACTAACCCGATCACAAGCCCCAACTAGACCTGCTTTTGTTTGGAATGGCTAGTTCCAACGGGTTTTAAGGGACCCCGTAAACTGTTAAATGAGTTGAAAGATGGCTTCTGAGAAGAAGGCTTCAACTGAATCAACAAAATTAAAAGAGCTAACCACTATGTATTAAATCCTATATACACTACTTCTACTTTCGTATGCTAAACTTAACTATTCTAGTCTATCCTGTAGGAGCATAATAAAAGAGATTAAACACCATAAATAAATTCCAAGTCCGAAGAATCAATTACTGAGTTCATAGACGAACAAGGTTGTATTATATTTGATTGCAATCATATTACTCATAAAGGAATACACATTCCTTTCCGCACAAATAAACCTACAACTGGTGTTTAATATGGTTTTGAATCAGTGATCGCTCATAAGTTAACCAAGCAATTGAATCACATTCAAATAAACAAGACTAATCATGAACAGTATGCCATCAATATGCACAAACACAAATCACATTTATATTTATGCCCGCGGCAACGCTCTGCTTCAAAACACATAAAAGCAAAGGCAAAATAGTCAGAAACTACAAGCTCCTTCTTCGACCAAACAGTCCTCCTTATTCACAATAAATCAAAATTGTTCTTATCCAAACAAAAAGCCACTTCTCCTCTTCGGAGGTACCACTTATGCAAAAGCCCTTGACTCTAGGTCTACCCAACCTCTTCATCTTCCCCACTGTTTTCGATATGCAAATTGAGTATACGGAGATAGGATCGTCATCGTAATCGTTGATACGTAGAAAGCATATCTGCTGGAGCGATTCATTTCCTGAGGAAGTGAACAGATGCTGGTAAAAGGGGTGACTGTGTGTCACCTTCCCACGATGAAAACCGGGACAGGTTTCCTTTCGGAATGTACAGGCAACACATGGGGTTCCGACTTAGAACACTTGAGGCCGGACCGTTGAATACAATGCTTCTGCATACATGACTCTTCGAACCCACTCTTGCGTCCTTTATTTCTCACCTGCAGAGATAGTTATCATTAGCTTCATGATTGTGAACAATATAACAGGAATGTTCAAACAAAACACAAACGCTGCCTTTATTAACTTTTATAAAACTACGGGAACAAGTGTGAAAAAGGATTTATGCATAAAACACGGGCAACACACAATTTCCCGCTCAATCCATAGGCTTGGCACGGTTTTTGAGGGCTTCACTTAGTCACAATCCGATATCAGCCCCTCCGCAGGTCGCAATACCCATGCCTTCCACTTCCCCGATGTGCGACTACACTATCGAGACTCCACAGGCCCGCCTTTTACACTAAAAACCCGCTCCCTTTGGTATATCGGGAATTTTGGAAAACACAGGAAAACAAAGAAAATCTTGCCCCGATCACTCAGGCCGGACCTCGGATTTTATATATCAGGGCTTATAAATATCGTCGGGTCCATCATATCACATATCGCAATATGCAAAAGCCTAGGGCTCCGCTGATTACGACTGCGATATGGCCTCAGACCCGAAAACATATATATATATGCGTTAATACCGCCGGCGAGTCCGTAACAATAGGCTTGCCTTTGAAAACCGGGACTTCAATGTTTTTCGAAAAACAAAGGAATATATGGGGAAAACCATGTTCGGCCATAAGGCCAGACTTGAAATGTTATACGCTCTAGTTCATAATAATCGACGGGTCCGGGGTATAACGATATGCCTTATACGAAGGCCCCAAGCCCTGCCGATTGCGATATGCGATTGGGAGGGCGGACCTAATAGAACATATATCGTGGTTAATATGGTTGTTGGGTCCATAAGGCATACGCACCCTTTATATATATGGTTTTGGGGCTTGGCCAATAGCGATTTGCGATGGGGCTCCGGACCCGAAATATATGCATTTGGGCTAATAAAACCTGTCGAGTCCGGAAGCCATAAATGCGTTGTGTTGATTGCGATAGGCCCAAAAAGGGTTTATGCGTGTTTTGCGAAGCATTTCCATTGTAAGGAATTATAATGGGAAAATGAAGCGATAGAGGGTTTTGTGAGTTAAATAAATCCCAATGAACATAGGAATGAAGGGCTTAAACGAGGTTGTATGCGAGGGATTTATTAAGGGGATTAAACCATTTGTGAAAAGTTCTCGGGGACCCATCCAAAATTTTTTCCAAGGCAAGTTTTGATAGGGTGGTGGTTGTGGTCACAACAAATGTTTAACCAGTTATCTCTATTTCCAAATAATGCTCAGATCAATAAAACATCAAGGTGTTAAGATAAACTTGAAATGCAAACTATACAGATGGACAAGCATGGGTTCCACTTCAACATCAATTGTTTCAGGTGGGATAGAGACAAATAGCTTCTACTTACTAATACGATTTTGACAGGCATTCTCCAATGGCAGTGTTATGGGATTTATTAACCTTCCTTTACCTGTTTCCTACTTTCAAAAATCCTTTTGGGGCCATCACTGTTCTGTCAATACTTGTTTAGGTGTGTACCTCAGCTCTTTATTGTTCATCAAACTTGATGTATATATGTTTATCTGCACTTTATATGAGAATTT
Source organism: Pinus taeda (assembly GCA_000404065.3). Taxonomy (NCBI): domain Eukaryota; kingdom Viridiplantae; phylum Streptophyta; class Pinopsida; order Pinales; family Pinaceae; genus Pinus; species Pinus taeda. The sequence continues at coordinate 107,961 of APFE031149085.1, forward strand.
CAGTGCTATATTTTCATATGATTGAATGGGTCATAGTCATGGATCATGCCATATTTTTAAACTGCTTAAGCAAGGTTGGGCTTGTTGTATCAACTGGTACTCTGAGCCCAGCAACAGTCCTTACTCTGACCGACTTCCCAAACAACATGTCCTTCCAAATTGTCACAAGGACTTGACACTTCATTTTCTTTTAAATAAGTCCTTCCGGTTTCAGGCACAAGCACTAGAGCACAATTGGATTTGCCACAGGGTATATGACAGTGAGCTTAGCCCATGAAAGGAGGTTTACTTGTAGATAACAGGTATTGGACAATTTAGTGTGGTGTATGGGACCATTGAAGAATGACTGTAAACCTTATAGGAAAGTATAAGCTAGGTCTGAGTGGGATTACTAAGATGCAGCGTTCCTCCATGCCAATCCAGCTGTAGTTACACTTTTTTTGTTTTATAAAGATGCCCCTACATGCTCCAGATATCCAAGTTATCAACAAATCTCACATAGTTCCCAACAGATGCCAATGAGGGGTTTGGTTTGAATTCCACAGTTGATTTTCAAGTGCTCATGGGCTGATAGAAAGTTTGTTTGATTCGCAAGGAAATGATGGATTTAGGAACAGCAGAATCATCAACAGGTTAATGAGGAAGGGGAAGGCCGAAAATGGTGAATAAGGGAAAATCTGAAAGGTAGAACGAGACTAGAGGACCAAAATCAGCCGGCTGAAAAGGATTGTGATTCAAAACAGCAAGAAAATAGAATTTGTAGAAAACAAAAGGAAAATACAGAAATACAACTAAACTAACAGCAAAATGAAATGAACTTTAACCTACTTAAGAGGTAGCCACCATGCGGTGGCTACTGGAAGTATATCTTCAGATGTTGGCCATTAATAGGGAGCTTTTTAGTCTCTCCCTGTAACGTTTTCAACCTGTAAGTCCCTTGACCAATTTTTTCAACAACTTGGAATGGGCCCAGCCATAGGTGTTGGAATTTTGTGTGTTTACCTTTGCCTCACTCAGCTTGTCCCATTTCAGGACTAGCTCCCCTACTTAGAAATCTTTATCTCCTACCAGATGATGATCAAACCAATTTTTACAATCATTTGGTGACTTTTGAATTTAATTTTGGCTCTATCTCTTAATTCCTCCAACCTCATCAGTTGGTTGATCCTTTCTTGAAGCAAGGTTGAGGGGTTCCTCTTGAAGCTTGGGAGAGTTGTAAGGAGGGAAGGGTAATGTTTGGGGGCAAGATGGCTTCCTGTCCATAGACGAGGAAGTATGGGGAGTTTCCTAAGGCCACTTTAGGGGTGACCCTATCGGCCCAAAGGGCATTTGTTAGGGTGTTGTGCCAGTTCCTTTGGTTGTCAGCAACTGACTTGCGGATTATGCGGATAAGATTTTTATTTGAAGACTCTGCAACTCTGTTTCCCTAGGGGTAATAGTTTGCTGCATACTTTATGTGGATTGATTTATCTATAGCAAGCTCAGTCAATTTTAGAGATGAAAAGTAAGAAGTGTTATCAAATATGAGGGCATCAAGGATGTCATACCTGTTGATAATGAATTTCTCAATGAATGATATTACCTCATCTTTGTTCACCTTCCGGAGCAGGATGGCTTCGATCCATCTGGTGAAGTAATCAGTCACTGTGAGTATATACTTATGCTGTTGTGAAGAGTTTGGAGTGATATCGCCTATGACGTCTAAGCCCCACTACTAGAATGGTCGATAAATCAAATAGGCATGAGGGGAACAGTAGGCTTTCTTTCTTGTCCTGTGGCGGTTTGACACACCTTTCATTTGTGAGCGTAGTTGTCTGAGTCTCTGAACACTGTGGGCCAATAATACCCAGATCTTAATATTTTGTGAGTAGTGGTCTCTTCGCCATAGTGACCACCTGTTGGGTCGTCATGCATTTCTTTCAATACATGGTTGGCATCATCCTTCTCCAAACACCTCAGCCAGATTCCATCATGATTTTTTCTGTATAAGACGTTGTTGGCCAAATGATACTGACTGGATTTCAATCTGAGTGCTCTCCTCTGTGATGCATCCATGTGTTCAGGACACGATCCCTGTGCTAGATAAAAGCATATGTTGTAGTACCATGACTCAGGGTCCAAAAGGGCTTCCAACATCTCTCGCTCATACATCAGTGCTTCGTTAATCCATAAGGTCTCTTCCCTGAGTTCCATTTGTGCATATTGCATGCTTAATGTTCTTGATTCTTTAGACGCCCCTTTTTTGTCCACCAAGGCTTATGCCTCTAGCTTGCAAAGTCCCTGCCCTCGAACTATCTGTGCCAGATTTACCTCAAGGTAAAACTCTTGAAGGGCGGTTATCTAGTTCCCTCTTCGTTCACCCATTTCTTTCTGCACGAAGAGGGCTCTTACAGCAAGATGGGGAATGATGACTTTGGTCTTGACCTTTAGTAAATAAGGGCGGAAATTTTTTACGGCCTTGAAAACTGTATAGCCCTGTTTCTCCACGTTTGGGTAGTTGAGTCTTGCCCCTTTGAGATTAGAGCTCATATAAGAAATAGGGACTTCGTTGCCCTTATCATATGTTTGAGTGAGAATTGCAGCGTATGAAACATCAGAAGCAAAAGTGTACAAGAAGAACTCCTTGCTGAAATCGGGGTTGACCAATGCAGGAGCTTTAGTAATGGCTTCCTTGATTCAGCAAAACTCTTCCTTGGCTTCATCGCTCCATTTATACACAACTTCTTTCTTCATCATCAACTGCAAGGGGTATGCTATTTCTACGAAGCCTGAGACAAATTTTCTAACAAAATTAATCTTCCTGAAGAAAGATTGCGTGTTTTTTTATTGGCAAGGGGTTGTATTCTCATGAAGGTTTGTATTCTTTCAGGATCAATAACAATCCCTTCTTTAGAGAGGAGATGACCCAGTAGTTTCCCCTTTATGACATAAAAGATGCTCTTCTTGGGATTCAATGAAATTCCATACCTTCGGTATCTTTCGAAAATCTGTCTCAAGTGATAAATATGATCCCTTCTATGATATGAATACACAATGATGTCATCCATATAAACCACTATTGATATGTTCATCAAGACTCGAAAAGCTATGTCCATAGCTCTCTGGAATGTGGCTCCTGCATTAATGAGCCCAAAATTTATTTTACGATATGCGTAGGTGTCCAATTTGTTGTTGAAGGTTGTCTTAAGTTGATCCCCATGAGATACCAACACTTGATTATATCCTTAAAACCCATCTAATAGGGACAACATTTCAGACCCAAAAACACACTAAACGATGTGTTCCATAGAAGGGACAGGATAGTTATCCTTTTGAGATGCTTTGTTCAGGTTTCTGAAATCAATATATAGCCTGATGTCTCCATTTTTCTTTCTCACTAGCACGAGATTGGCTACCTAGCGGTGTGTCTGACCGGGAAGATGATTTTAGCATCCAGCATCTTGCTCAGTTCTTTCTTCACCAATGGTTCTAGGCTTGGATGCATCTTACGCAGCTTTTGTTGGTAGGGCCTAGCCTCCTTTTCCAAAGGGATCACATGTTGCATAACACTGATATCAAAGGTCTTTAGGTCTTCATATGTCCACGCAAGGACATCCTTATAGTCTTTAAATAGCTTGAAAAATGCAGCCTTTTCTTGTGGAGAGCACCCAAGGCCCAGATTGACATTTTTTGGTTCTTTGGTCACAAGATTAACTGTTTCATACTTCATGGACAAGCTATGTGTTTTGCAGTTAGTCGGTTCCTTGAATTTATCATGCAAGTCATACAAGTACTCCATCTTAACATCTGATTTTGGAATCACATTGGGTTGATCCTTTTCCTCATCTTCCCTCTCATTCATAAGCTTGTCATGCTCCTTTTTGTCCATGACTACATTCTTGAATGTCTTCTCGCAGTGCAAGAACTCAAGTATTTTCTCATCATCTTCGAACACCTGCCAATTCGAGATGTTATCAGGCACGGATGGTCTGAAAATAAATTCAACAGAACATTTATTTTTCTTCAATCTAGAATCAAGCAAAAGTTTAGCAGTCATATTAGCCATCATATCAGCATCTTGGTTTTTCCCTCGAGGTATGTATGTGATATTAAAAGAATCAAAATTATCAATTAAGTCCCATACCTCATGTTAACATTACCAAGTGTGATGAATTGCAATGTATCTTTTTCCTTACCTAATCTACGATTATTTGTGAGTCACCAAAAAATTTAAGATTTTTTACATTCATATCAATGGCTTTCTTCAGGCCTTGTAGCAGGCCTTCATATTCTGTTGTGTTGTTGGTGCATGCAAACTCCAACCGGTTGGCCATCAAATGTTGGTTCCCTTGCGGGTCAATGAGAATACTTCCAACACCTTCACCTTCAAGGCAATTAGAGCCATCAAAATAGAGCGTCCAGAATATAGAATCTAATGTTACATCAATTGAACTACTATCTAAGAGATTAGTCCTATCATCTACTATAATACAGGATAGTTCATCAGTTGGATTTTGGGAGGAAATTTCCAACTGTGTGTATGCCAAATTTTCTTCAACTGTTTTTACATGAAATTCTCCAAAACAGGTTTCTGTAGCATAAACATTGAAACTATAGTTCCCAAGGATGGAGTTGGTAAACATTACAGGTTCATTGGGACCATTTAGTTCTGTTACCGCATCCTTCATGTATCTTTCTCAATCAACTCTCAGCATATCACCTTTTCCCTTTTGAGGTAGCAAGAGGTGGGACAAATCAGTTGAGAAATATCCATTGAGTTTTGCTGACCAATCCCTACTAAGCAGCATTCCATAGGCCTCGGGTATATCGACTACCACTATATCAATAACTTGTGTGTATTGTGGTTTAGCAGTCATCCGAATCAACACATCTTTCAGTTCCCCAATGACTTTCACATTTATCCTGTCTGATTGCATAATTTGAGTCCCAGTTTTCTCAGGTATAACATGCAGTCTTTTGGCAACAGCATAAGGCATCACAGTGGATGAGGCACCGAAATCTACCAAGCAATTGTGTACGTTCATGTTGAGGATTTCAAATGTGATAAGGAAAGGTGGGGTCATGGATTTTTACTTTCTCCCTATCATGGCTGCGCTAACATCTTAGGGGTTTCGATTCATTTTGGACAGAGTGGTTTCCATAGCTTACAGGACTTGGGCTGCAATGGAGGTGTTGACAGGTTTAAAGACTGACTTCTTGGTTTGGTTGCTTAGGATGGTGGGAGTTTTGGAGTTTCTCTCATTCATAGCTTTCAACAACAAATCTCTTTGCTGCGTTAATTTCAGCAAATCAAAGTATGTGATATTAGCCCTAGATTTCTTAAGATCATCCACAATATTGTAATCAATGTTATAAATAGGATAGGACAGAGTAAACATACCGGTTTTGCCATTCTTAGGTGGGAGTTTACCATCTTGAGTAGCGTGGTTTGCAACAGTGATATTCTTAGATTGACTGTTGGGTCTACTCTTCTCAACAGGAACTTTGGGAGCAAGTGTCTTCACAGGGCGGGAATCTTTCTTGGTCTAATCTACAGGCTTCATCACACCTGCAAGTGGCCCTTTGCTTCGTGTGTGGATTTCATTAGTGTGGATTTCTGCCATATTGTCTCCTTAGTCATCATCGTTCTCATTTGTATAGAAATCCCACAGTACGTTGATTTGGGATTCGTCTTCCAAGGGCTCTTCTACTTGGTATTCTTCCCCATCTTGCTCTGGTTCTAGCTCCACTATAGGTTCTTCTTGGTTGAGGAGCGATCTGATAAGAGCCAACTCTTCTGTGTTTAAATTCCCTTCATTGGGTGGAGCAGGCAATGCAAGTGGACCATGACTGCCTTTTGTCTTCTTACGATAGAAAGGCTTGAAGGGTTTTATGTTGTTGTAGTCTCCTCCACTACCACTAGTACTCTCTCCATTATTACTTTTCATATCGATGATTGTGTTTGTTAGTTTCTTAATGATCTGATGCAAACCTTCCACATCCATGGTGTCCTTGTCTTTGGTTTCAACGCCTTTGTTATCACTCCCGTTATTCTTCTTGGATGCTTGAAAGGCTTTCTTTTCTCCAGTTGTAGGGTGACATGCTGTGAGACTAAGCATTTCATTCTTGAATTTTACTGCTTCCTCGATAGCACCTTGTAAGGTCTGCACATTACTCCTTTTGACCCACATCACAGTAGGGACAGGGAGAGCAGTGATATAGAATTCCATGAGCACCTCTTCTGTAGGTCTAGCGGTGGCTAGGATTCTGTTGAACAAGGTGTTGAACCGGATATTGTAATCCTTAACCTTTTCTTTGGTTTCCATTTTCAAACAAGATAGTTCTATGACTAAGGCAGCAGGGGTTTTATCATTGTCATACTTGTCTAAAAAGGCCTATCGAAAGGCAGCCCACAAGGTGATCGATCTGATTCTCAAGCTAAAGTACCATGTGGAAGTTGCACCAGTCAGGGTAAAAGAGAATAGGTGACAGACTATATCTTCATCAGCTACCCCCAGCATGCGCATGCCCAGGAAGAATGAATTGATATGGTTTTCAGCAGTGTCTACCCGCTCAAGGTCGAATTTAGGCAGTACCTTTTCTACATTCTTGGGTAAGGGATGTTGCTACCCAGGTATTGCCACAGCATCCTGAGCAATACAGGGAGGCAGTGCTCCCGAATTTGGTGGGGGTTGGTTTCCACCCGGTTGAGGAATATTAGCCATATCAAGGATAGGGATGTGATGGTGGAGGTTTTCTCCGTTAGGATTTTCCAAATCAGGCCAGGGATTGCTTTTAGAAGGGGAATCCTCAGGAATTTCTTCCTAAGGGGAGTCGATGCTTTGTAAATAATCAAGCACAATATCTTCAAGAGAAGGGGTTGCAAATTTCTCTTCGTTTATGTGATAAACCCTTGGCTTTCATTTTTCTATCGAAGGTAATTACTGAAATATTGGGAGTTGTGATAGGGAACGAGCGTAAGCCCAAGTAAGTCTTCTGACCGATTGTTCCTGAGTGACAAGATACTCCCACAATGTCTCTTCTTCGAAATTAGGCTTTTCCAAATGAGAAGAGCAGCCTTTTCGACCTTCACAATCCATGTATTAATCTTCTTGAATCCATGCGTGGCACTTATGGATGAAATCTTGAAAAGTTGTGGACGGTGGTTCAGGCCCTCCTAGCGCCAATTTGTTGACATGGCGAGTTTTCACTATACCAACAAAGGGAACTAACCCGATCGTGAGCCCCAACTAGACCTACTTTCGTTTGGAATGGCTAGTTCCAACAGGTTTTAAGGGACCCCGTAAACTATTAAATGAGTTGAAAGATGGCTTCTGAGAAGAAGGCTTCAATTGAATCAACAAAATTAAAGCAGCTAACCACTATGTATTAAATCATATCTACACTACTTCTACTTTACTATGCTAAACTTAACCATTCTAGTCTATCCTACAGGAGCATAATAAAAGAGATTAAACACCATAAATAAATTCCAAGTCCGAAAAATCAATTACTGAGTTCATAAACGAACAAGGTTGTATTAGATTTGATTGCAATCAAATTACTCATACAGGAATACACATTCCTTTCTGCACAAATAAACCTGCAACTGGTGTTCAATATGGCTTTGAATCAGTGATCGCTCATAAGTTAACCAAGCAATTGAATCATATTCAAATAAACAAGGCTAATCATGAACAATATGCCATCAATATGCACAAACACAAATCACATTTATATTTATGCTCGTGGCAACACTCTGCTTTAAAACACATAAAAGCAAAGGCAAAATAGTCAGAAACTACAGGCTCCTTCTTCGACCAAACATTCCTCCTTATTCACAATAAATCAAAACTATTCTTATCCAAACAAAAAGCCCCTTCTCCTCTTTGGAGGTACTACTTATGCAAAAACCCTTGACTCTAGGTCTACCTGCCTCTTCATCTTCCCCACTGTTTTCGATATGTAAATCAAGTATACAAAGATAGGATCGTCATTGTAGCCTCTGACACGTAGAAAGCATATATGCTAGAGCGATTCATTTCTTGAGGAAGTGAACAGATGTTGGTAAAAGGGGTGACTGTGTGTCGCCTTCCCATGATGAAAACTGGGACAGCTTTGCTTTCGGAATGTATAGGCAATGCGTGGGGTTCCGACCTGAAATGCTTGAGGCCGGAGCGTTGAATACAATGCTTCTGCATACATGACTCTTCGAATCCACTCCTGTGTCCTTTATTTCTCGCCTGCAGAGATAGTTATCATTAGCTTCATGATTGTGAACAATATAACAGAAATGTTCAAACAAAACACAAGCGTTGCCTTTATTAACTTTTATAAAACTACGGGAACAAGTGTGAAAAAGGATTTACGCATAAAACACAGGCAACACAATTTCCCGCTCAATCCATAGGCTTGGTATGGTTTTCGAGGGCTTCACTTAGTCGCAATCGAGTATCGGCCCCTCCGCGAGTCGCAATACCCACGCCTTCCACTTCCCCGATGTGCGACTACACTATCAAGACTCCACAGGCCTGCCTTTTACACTAAAAACCCACTCCCTTTAGTATATTGAGAGTTTTGGAAAACACGGGAAAACAAAGAAAATCCCGCCCCGATCACTCAAGCTAGACCTCAAATTTTATATATAGAAGCTTATAAATATCGTCAGGTCCAGCATATCGCATATCGCAATATGCACAAGCCTGGGGCTCCGCCAATTGCGACATGCGATATGGCCCCGGACCTGAAAACACACACAGATATACGCTCCAGACTTGAAATGCTATACGCTCGAATTCATAATAATCGGCGGGTCTGGGGTATAACAGTATGCCTTATACACAGGCCCCAGGCCCTACCGATTGTGATATACGATTGGGAGGGCAGACCCGATAAAATATATCGTGGTTAATATGGTTGTCAAGTCTGAAAGACATATCGCCCTTTATATATATGGTTTTGGGACTTGGCCGATAGTGATTTGCAATGGGGCTCTAGACCCGAAATATATGCATTTGGGTTAATAAAACCTGTCGGGTCCGGAAGCCATAAATGCATTGTGTTGATTGTGATAGGCCCAAAAAAGGTTTATGCATGTTTTGCAAAGCATTTCCATTGTAAGGAATTATGATGGGAAAATGAAGTGATAGAGGGTTTTGTGAGTTAAATAAATCCTGATGAGAATAGGAATGAAAGGCTTAAACGAGGTTGTATGCGAGGAATTTATTAAGGGGCTTAAGCCATTTGTGAAAACTTCTTGAGGACCCATCCAAAATTTTTGCCAAGGGAAGTTTTGATAGGATGGTGTTTGTGGCCACAACACACTATAGGTTTAAAATTTAAGAGCATTGACTAGATTTTGATAGTTTAACCATCGTTGACTTTGACAAGTGTTGACTAGAATTGGAGGTGACTTGGAGGAGGGTTCGACTTGACATTTTAGTGGTAGTTTTTGGCCTTAGTCTTGGGACTTGGATACCTCATTTTGATTCGATTCTATAAGAGAAGGATTATTGGTTTTCCCCCTTATGGGGTTTTTCAGTGGCTTGAAGCCTAATTTTTGGTGTTCTTTATCTCTTTGTGACCTTTAAGTTTTACACATTTGTATAATTACTTGATGAAGAAGATAATATAAGTAATAAGAAGCCAACAAACATTCACAAGTAATTATCAAATTAAAAGAAATCAACCATTATTTTTTAGTACTTGGTTTCTCAATGATTCCTTCAAAGAAACAAAGGGGAATGGTGTCTCTTGTAGGTTAGTGCCTGCAAAGGGGAGGGGATTGGTATCTCTTGTGTGTTAGTGCCTACAAAGTGATAGAAGGGATTAATTTCTTCTTTAGGTTGGTTCCTACAAATTGATTTAATAATAGGTTGGTGTCTGACAATATCTTTCATATAAAGAAGTTTTTCTTTTTTTTTATGTTCTCCCATAAGGGCTTCCATGATTATCTTGTGTTGCTTGTTTTATATATGAGATTGGTGTTTTATGATGTTTTAACGTTAAGTGAAAATTGCATTATACTAATTCACCCTCTTCACCCTCCCCCTCCCCCCCATATAATTGTGAATCCAACGATTAGCCCAATCAAGTCCACCTTAACTAATTCTTATCCAATTTTTCCCTTTTATACAATTCTACATTTACCCAACAAGGGACTTTGGAAAGTTCATCCAAAATTTAGCATATTAAGAATATGCAAAAATACAAAAACAAAAACAAAACAAAACAAATCCTTAAAAGTCTTCAACAAGCTCATAAACCAAAATAAGTCCTAGCAAATCCAAGGGAACTCTCTAATGAGCCCCGAAATTGGGTAACATATTGGGCTCATTTTTCCTAACTATCTTTCGTCAATCCACCATTTTTCGTAGTTTATGCATGTTTTTTGAGTATATTTATGTTAGTTGAACGAATGAAGATAGTCACTTGACCAAGAAGGCTAACACGTGGTTATTGCAGATTTTTGGACAAATTTTGGACCAAGGCCAAGCAATTATGAGCCAGATGACAGCCAAGCATGAAGGAACAAGGCTGAGAATTCGAAGGAAGGGTGTCTCTTGCATTAAATGGCCCTTTCCTCGAAATCTCCACCCTCAGCTCGAAGTTCAACAGGCCACCGAAAAGGATTCCCAAAGGCAGCCGAACAGTTTTGTGTAGAGTGACTGGTCACTGGCAGTTTGAGCAGCCGAGCCCCTTGAGTTAAGGAGGGTTGTTGGAGACCCTTGTAGTGCATAAATAGGAAAGCTTCCAGCCTTCATAACTTACTTTTTGAACAGTTGTATCTTGCACTATAGTGTTGTTATTTTTTCAGCTCATTTTGTAGCTGCTGCTGTACAACTTTCTTTGTGACATGGTTATTTTTGAGCAATGGAAAGCAGCTTTATTTTGCATGAGTTCTGAGTTTTTCTTAGGAGCCTGTAGCTCTTGGGGTTGGGCCCAACCCAAGTGCCAAGGCTTCCTTTGTGTATTGTTATTTGTTTTTAATGTCTTTGCAAAATAATTTCTGTTAAGTAGATTAGAATCTTGCTTGGTTACCTAGATCATAGTTGATGATTAAAAAGACTTTTCATGTTCAGATTGATTTGATAGGTTAATAACAGAGAAGATCTTCAGAAAAAGGTTGTCAAGCACCTCTGATCTCACCTCTCCCTCAGTGAGACCATGAACTGGGACCAAGGTGACCTTGTTACCACCAAAAACACTGTCTTTGCTTCATCATGCAATTATTAGTGTTAGATTCTCATTTGCAAACATTGATACCAGTTGTGGTTACATGCTCAGGTTCATGATTGCTTAGTTGCATAATTATTTCACATGACTTCATTTCAAATAAACTTTTGTTCATTTTCTTTGCTGTTACTTAGATCAGCTTAGGTTAAGGTAGCTAGGTTTTTGATTTTCTGAGTCTTTGTTTGTTCAGTTTGAGAAATAACTTGCAGAGCACCTGTAATACCTCTTTATCTGCCCGTACTCCATCAATCCCTCCTACTCCATCCTCTAACTCGGATTCTTGCCTTACGTTTGCCACATTCGCTCACTTTGCCCTAATTTCCATATTTTTGTGCAACATTGCTCTACCCATCCTTGAACAAATCCAACCATCCTCATCACTCCTCAGCTCCATCCACCAAGTCCTAGACCTCCTCACACCCTTCTCTCACCTCCATACCCACCTATTCACCTTTCTTCATCTATTAACCCTCCAAAATCCCCTTTCTGAACATCCTATAGAAATTACAGAACATCCTGTAGAACCCCTACAGACTTCCTGTAGAAGCTCACGAAAGCGGTTTCTTGATAGCCAAACTCTATGAAACTCTCTAGAAGGGTGCTAGGGACCCCTTAGGCCCTCTTCGAACCTTCCCAACCTCCTGCAAGCATTTCCTCTCGCCAATCCACCTCTGCACAGTCAAAAACAGTGAAAACACATGCATGATAATTCTGACAACTTATTCAAAAATACAAAAGAATGTTTTCTTCATATTTTACTACAGAAGTAGCTTAGGCACATGCATTTTACCTTCCTAGAAGTCAATGGCATCTCTTTCAGTAGCTTACATCCTCTTTCTTGCATCAGTAGCGCTAGCTGGTAAAATTAGGGTTTGTTACAGTTTGCATTTCCTTTCAGCTTTTCAGTTTCTTTCCGCAAGTAAATTAGCTTCCTTCGAGTTAGCTTCCATCCATCAGTTAAAAAGCTTCTTCTCAGAGCTCATAGAAGTTGGCTTAAGCTCCTAGCAGACTTGTGCCAGCTGACCAAGTGACAGTTGCAGCAAGAGCTAGTACTTGTACATACAGCACCGTCGCTTCCAAGTTTGTTACGAACTACCGGGTTGATAAAAGTAAAGAAGGGAGTCCCAGGAGTTGCAAAATTATTGCTGCAATACTGGAGCCCACCATCTTTTTGGCGTCGTTGCCAAGGAAGCGTTAGAGTATTTGTGATTGCTGCTTTTCTTCTATTTTCTACTACAACCTTATGCTAAGTAGTTTATTTCATTTCCATTCTGCAATTTCATTTCCGCAAAAGTAGACTAGACATCTTCTGCTTTCCTAGACTAGCATTTCAATTCTGCAAGTGTAGATTAGCATTTCAATTCCGCAAGCGTAGCCTAGCATTTCATTCCTGCAATTTCATTTCAGCAAAATAGATTAGTCATTTCCTGCTTTCATTTCAA
>APFE031149085.1:120636-145838 GCA_000404065.3 Pinus taeda
AAAAAATAAAAAAATCTTTCATTTCATGCCTCGTAGGAATAGAGACAATACCGCAAAATTCATACCCAACACCCCCACCACATTACTGATTCACCCTTCTCTCTTCTTTGGTGGCAATGATCCAAAAGAACCTATAGGTGAACCTCCAGAGATATACGAAGATCCTATAACAGAAGAAGAGCAAGAGAACATTCCTCTTGAGACCATGGCCGAACACAGAAACAGTATAGGAGATGACAAGAGAATAAAAGGTGCCTTTCCCATCCGAGAGACCAATGGGGACATGAAAATGAAAAACATAAGTCCCTCAGCCTTACCTCACTTCCTTGGATTGACCACTGAAGACCCTGATACCTTCCTGTTTGAGTTTGTTGTCCTTTGTCGAACTTATGACTATGCCGAGGACGAGCAAAAGTTGAAACTCTTTCCTTCTACCCTCAAGGATGCAGCATTACATTGGTTCATGGGGTTACCTGGAAATAGTATCACCACTTGGGCTCAGATGCAGCAAGCCTTTAACAACAAATACCAGGACTACTGTAGGTCAAAAGAAACAAAAAGAGAGATCTTTCGGATGACCATGGGAAGTGATGAGTCTTTAGAAGACTACGAGGAAAGGTTCCAACTTAATTATAAACGGGCCAGGTGCACACTTGACCCCGAATCTCTGAAGCTGGTTCTGCTCCGAGGAGTCCCTGAAGACCTTCTAGATACCCTTCATTTTCTAGCTGGAGGAGACATCTACCAACTACCTTATGAGGACATAAAGACTGTGTTTAGAAACCATTCTAGGGCAGCTCGGAAAAGAGGTAGGGGGAATCCACTTTCAGCTAGTGCCACCTTCTCTAAGCATGAGTTTGCTAATCAGATGGAAGACCTCAAAAGTGAGATGAGACAAACCATTGCCATGCAACTTGATACTTTCCGAATCCAGCAAAAGAAAGAGGAAGCCGAGAGGGCTTTGGCCATTTTCTGTCCCAGATGTACAAGGAAGCACCCTAAGAACGAGTGTCCATTGCACTCAGTAGAGGTATGTTTCGTTTGTGAGGAAGACCACCCCACGAACCAATGCCCAACCTTACCCGGATTTAAAGCCATGTACCAAGGGACAGAGGCAGCCACTGAACCACTCTACTTCCTCAACCAAAGGAGGCCGCATGGGCCCAGACCTTACCAGCAGGGGATGCAAGGGACATCCCAAGCTTATTATAGCCCCAACCATCCCTCTCATATTCCTTCTTGGGGTCCCCCTACTCATCCATCCTGGTCCGCACCTCCTCTGTGGTCTTATCCATCTCAATACCATACTCAACCTACTACTCATTCGTTTCCCTCACATGTCCAGCCACAACCTCAGTGGAATGCACTCCAGCCGGGGTGGAGGCCCCAATACAACTCTCCTCCCGCCATTCTGCCTCCACCACTTTCTCAACCACAACCATTACCTCCTGATCCTCCAAGACAACCCCAGATGCCTGCTCAGCCAAACCCAAACCCCAACAACAGATAGGCCCAGCAAGTATACACTGGGGAGACAACATGCCCTACCTATGTTGTGGAAATCCAGGAGATCAACCTGCGATCTGGGAAGGTCCTTCCAGACCACCAACCTCCTCCCCTGGAGGATGAGGAAGAAAAACAGGAAAGTGAACCCAAAGTCATTCCACCCTTTCCTGAGCGACTAATAGTAACCATGCAACCAAACCCAGAGGAGACTGAACTTCTGGGAGAACTTAAACAATTGTGTGTGAAAATACCACTTCTCCAGGCCATAAAAGATGTACCAATATACAACAAATTGATCAAGGAGAAGTGTTTTAGGCATCCAAGCAGGCGCAAGAGAAATGCCCCGACTATCAATGTCATAGGACAATTGTCCGATCTAATGTTGGGGTAAGTAATATGTCCAAAATATTTGGACCCTGGGAGTCCTGTAGTTGATGTCCACATCAATGGCACCATAATCCCCCACACCTTGATTGATTTAGGGGCTACCATTAATGTGATGACCATGGACACTATGCTTAAACTCAACCTTCAGAGTTCCTTAAGAAAGACCTCGACAGTACTGTAGTTAGCAGACTGCTCCACCGTGACTCCCGAAGGGATTGTGAAAGATGTCCTAGTCTCTGTTGACTCTTGGGAGTATCCTGCGGACTTCTTGGTCCTTCAGCCAAAGGCAAAACTCTCTGGATACCCCCTCATTTTGGGAAGGCCTTGGTTAGCTACTGCGGATTCTTACATCAGTTGTCGAGCAGGAAGCATGACCATCAAGAATGGGCCTATGTCCAAACAGCTAGTCCTATACCCTCCTGCCCAACCTCTGCTAGAACATGACTTACCACTCTGGTTGGAAGAGGGAGATGAGGATGAGGTCTTCTCTGCACCTTTGTGCACAGTAGAAACCAACAGGGGAGGCCCTCAAACCGAGGATGACTTGATTGAGAATTTGATTCAAAATCCACCTCCTGGGGCACTGTCATTAGAGGAGTTGGTGGAAGGTACCCAAGCCAGCGCTTTAGTGGACCTCTGTGTGGCTAATACGACCTCTCTTAGAGTTAAGAATGTGGAATTTGGCCCTGAAAGAACCTTAAAGACCAACTCCTCCTTATCTCCCTCCCAAGAGAAGGAGTTGTGTAGCTTATTGAATAATCATTTGGATGCTTTCACTTGGAGCTATAAGGAGATGAAAGGAGCCCACCCTTCAATTTGTACCCATCACATTTACATTAAAGAGGATTTTAAGCCAGTCAGGCAGCCTCAGAGGAGAATGAATCCAGCCCTTAAAGACATTGTCAAAGAAGAATTGTAAAAGTTGTTGGATGCAGGATTCATCTACCCCATCTCTAACAGTGAATGGGTATCACCTCTAGTGCTTGTGCCCAAGAAAAACGGGAAGTGGAGAATCTGTGTATATTACCGAGAACTTAACAAAGCTACCAAGAATGATCATTTCCCTTTGCCTTTCATAGATCAAGTGTTGGATGGACTGGCAGGGAAGAAGTTCTTCTCTTTCCTAGATGGGTTCAGCGGGTATAATCAGATCCAAATTAGCCCGGAAGACCAAGATAAGACCACCTTCACTTGTCTGTGGGGTACCTTTGCCTACTGGGTCCTTTCCTTTGGGTTATGCAACGCTCCTGCCACTTTCCAAAGAGCAGTATTGAGCATATTTACTGAACTGGTTCACGATTCGGTGGAAATCTATATGGATGACTTTACTCCTTATGGGTCCAACTTCCAAGAAGCATTGACTAACCTGGGAAAAGTTTTAACCAAGTGTATTTAGATGAACCTGTCCCTCAGTCCCGAAAAATGTGAATTCCTGATGACTGAAGGGACCGTGCTAGGTCATACAATTTCTCAGCAAGGATTATAGGTGAATCCTAACAAAATTGTTATCATCCAAAAGGTTCCACCTCCTCAAAAGGTAAGAGATGTTCGGAGTTTTCTAGGCTTAGCAGGATATTATAGAAGATTCATCAAAGATTTCAGTAAGCTAGCCTCACCATTGTTTGGCCTCTTAGGGAAAGATGTTGAGTTTAAATGGACTGGCGACTGTCAAGGGTCTCTGGATGAGCTGAAAGATAAGCTGGTGTCTGCCCCAATTTTGAGAGGTCCAAACTGGGCCTTACCTTTCCACATCCACATCGATGCCTCGAACAAAGCCATAGGGGCAGCCTTAGGACAAGTTGAGGAGAAACTACCATATGCCATATGCTTTGTCAACAAAAACCTGTCCAAGGCAAAAATGAACTATACTGTAACCGAGAAAGAGTTCATGGCCGTAGTCCATTCCCTAAACAAGTTCAGACACTACATCACCGGTTATCAAACATTCATACACACTGATCATGTTGCGATTAGATATTTAATGAATAAGCCTGATGTAAATGCTCGTATCATTAGATGGTTACTTTTGTTGCAGCAATTTGATCTGACCATCATCGACAAGCCAGGTAAGGAAAATGTTGTTGTTGACTTCCTGTCTAGATTGGATTTGCCTGCAGGTGAAGAAGGAACAGTGGATGACCAGATACCAGATGAACACCTGTTTGCTATCTCAGTACTCTCTCCATGGTTTGCTGATATAGAAAATTACTTGGTCTCAGCACGATTTCCTCTGCATCTATCCTCAAAGGAGAAGAGCAGAATTGTGAGGAAGAGTGCCCCATTCATTTGGATAAGGGGAAACCTATTTAAACTCGGCCCAGATCATATCTTGAGGCGTTGTGTCAGGGAGGAGGAAGTCTTTGACATCCTCCTAACCTGTCACGATGGGCCCTATGGAGGCCACTTTGTAGCAAAAAAGACTGCCTTCAAAATTCTACAAGCAAGCTACTATTGGCCTACTCTTCATCAAGATGTCAGAAGATACATCAGCCAGTGTGACCGATGTCAGAGGATGGGGAAACCGACTCCAAGGGATGAAATGCTCCTCCAACCTCAAGTGACCTTCGAGCCATTTGAGAAGTGGGGCATGGATTTTGTGGGTCCTATCAACCCTCCTTCAAAACAAAAGTCTTACATCATTGTGTGCATCGACTACTTGACAAGGTGGGCAGAAACAAAGGCAATCAAGGCAACGACAGAAGAAAAAGTGGCTAAGTTTTTAAGGGAAAATATCTTCTACAAGTTTGGCTACCCAAGAGAGTTAGTCACCAATCAAGGAAGCCAGTTCACCTCTAACCTGATTGAAAACCTGCTCGCTCATCACAAGATCAAGCACAGGACTTCCACCCCGTATCACCCACAAGAAAATGGGCAGGTGGAAGTCACTAATAGAGCGTTGGAAGAGATTTTGACTAAGTTGGTGAGCAGTCGCAGAAAGGATTGGGCAAATCGCCTGGTTAAGGCCACCTGGGCCTACAACACCACTTGGAAAACTACAACAAGTTTCACACCTTATGAACTGGTCTACGGGAAGAAAGCTTTGTTGTCCAAAGAGTTCGAGTACAACACATTGAGGGTGGCAGCTCAGCTGGACTTAGATCTCAGCCATACTCAACATGAAAGATTACTGCAGCTGAATGGATTAGATGAACAGAGAATGCAGGCCCTCCTCCACTCAGAAGTAGTTCAACTCTAGAGAAAGATATGGCATGACCAGCACCTTAATGAAAAGCAATTCCAGCCAGGGGATTGGGCGTTGTTGTATGACTCAAGATACAAGGACTTCAAAGGGAAGTTGAGGACAAGATGGTTAGGACCATATACAGTGGAAAGATGCCACGACAATGGTTCAGTCCTTATCAGGACCATTGACAAAGAAGCCATCCCCATGCTTGTCAATGGGCATCGACTGAAAATCTACAGGAAACCTCTTTCGAGGCAGGAGTTCATTAAAACTTTGGACAAATCAGTGTTGGTAGTGGAGCAGGGTCCTGCCTCTATTCCACCCACACCTTGATCATCAAAAAATAACAAGAATAAAAATATCCTTGGGCGAAAACCTCTTCGAGGCGCCCAGGGCAAACAGTGAGGGTGAAAACCTCTTGGAGGCGCCCCAGCTGTCTCTTGAAAATAAGAAAATGGAATAAAAAGATCCTTGGGTGAAAACCTCTTCGAGGCGCCCAGGGCAGATAGTGAGGGCGAAAACCTCATGGAGGTGCCCCAGCTGTCTCTCCAAAAAAAAAGGAGAAAAATTATGCCTAATCTCTGTGAAATAATTGCAGGTTGCAGGGAATACATTGCAGGTAAGGAGGGTCGCGCAAAACGAGGATAGGGGTTTGTACCAGACTACAAGACATCCCTACAGACACTCCCTCCATGGCCACTCGCCTTTCCTAGGATTTGATCACATTCGTGTCGAGATTCCACCTTCTACAGGAAGTTTTGGGCTTTCTACAAGAAGTTATGTATTTCTACAAGAAACATTCTGTAGAACCTTCGGGCGAGCCAAATTCGATTTTGGAAGAGAATCTGAAGATTGGAATCTGTTTGTTAGGCCTGCAACCACCCCTGTTTCCACCCATCACCATATGGCACCCTGTTCCATCTCTTTACACCTCCGTCACCCATCTGGTTATGCATTCCTGCACAGTCATACAAGAAACCCTGTTTGCCTCAGAAGGACAGCAAGAATTTTTAAGTGACAAGTCAAGCAACAATGTCTCGCACACTCTACCTGCCCAAGCTCCATCTAGACTCTTCATCAACGAATCATGCCCTTGTCAGCAATGTAGCCCTGCTCGTTTAGCCTGCATCCCAGGAGGAGAAGCAACTACAGGACATCCTACAAGAATCCTGCAGCAGCTGATCCCTCTGGAAGACATACTCTGAAGGTAGGGACAGTGGAAATCAACAAAGGGAACATAAAAAAAAAAACTCCTCTTGGACGTGAAAACATCCTCAGCAACCGAAACCAAACAAAACCTGTGTATGCAGCATTGGCAACCGAAGGATCGGGTTCCAAAACCCGTGCATACAGCATCAACAAATGAAAGAATGGGTTCTCATACCCGTGCACGAGGCAGCAGCAAGCGAAGCAGTGGTTCCAAGACCTAAAGTCTGCATAACGCGTCCACAGCCATGCAGATAAGTGTCTAACCTCATTCCTCAATTGCATAAACTATATTTCGAAAACTACATGTCTGTGAAAATGGTTTGGATTGAACAAGATCGGTGGCCAGTCAACTGGCCACCCTCAGCCAGTTACACAGCTTCGTGGGATCTGAACAAGCTCAATTGCGTTCAAAATTGCCTACGAGACGTGCAGCCGACACGTGTGGAGTGTCCAGTCGGGGAAAATCGTCGAGACTGGCAGTGGTGGAAGCGGCTAATGGCAGAGGGGAGGTGATGGCAGCCAGGGACACAGAGAAATGATGGTCGTGACGTTGGATAACGATTCGGTTCGGCCACCTCACCCCCTCGCCGCGAATAGCGTCGTAGTTCCAAAATGCTCGACTGAAGACTTGCACCACCCGCTATTCATTTGCACTTGCAACGTCTTCGGCCGAAGTACGCGTCCTCTGCTTCCACAATCTGTTAACCCGTTGTCCTCCACCGAGCTTTTCGACATGTTTCAAAAATCTCCCGCGTACCGGGCTTGTTCTAAGGGGCAGTGACATCCTACAGAAGCCGGCAAGAGTTCTACAGGAAGAAGCGCTTCAGGAAGTACGGCATAGCTTTCCGGAGTAGGGAAGCCCGGACTTTTCTTCGTCGAAGTTAGAGGTCCGAGAGAGGTAGGCTCGAAAACACTCTTCCATGCATGGTATGTTTCGAAAAAGTGGTGAATTGGACTGTCTTAAATTGGAGGGTCGGAGACTAGTCTGCCTGTGAGTTGAAAATTGCAGTTTGCTTGTGTGTTGCACGGAATTTCTCAGTCAGTTTTGTGTCAATATTCTCCTCCACAGTTCCTGTAAAAAAAAAATTCCTGTAGAAAATATAAGCACTGTGAGGGCTAGCCTGTGTATGAAGAATTTTATTTACAAGGTTGTATGTATGCTGGGGATAAAAATTAAGCTCAGTACTCTGTCTATGGAAACCCAATTTTTCCTTTTATACACGGACAGCCGAGTTGGGTAGAAACAACCTTAAAACCAGGGGATTGGTGCAAATTAAAATTTAAACACCCGAGAGATCCTTTCTTGAAGTTCAAAGGAGGAAACCATAGACAACAACCATTTTCTGATCAAAGCATAAAACAGAGCACTCTCACCATGCCAAGGGGGTTTATCAGGAAGGAACCCTCGGATTCCAGTAAATTGCGTGAACATCTTTAGGTGGTGAACCTCTTCACCCGTGCCAATTGGATGACCTTTTGTGACAAAATTCAAGGTCATGACGATGAGATAACAGAGGAATTTTTAATTTCTCTGCAATCTAAATCCAAGACACAGGCCATAGTGAACTTCAGAGGTTTGACCCTAAAGTTTACCCCTGAGCTCATTAGTCGAGTTACTGGGCTGCCATTAGGGGTACCTTGGAGCAAAGAAGAGAGGGCATTGGGCCAAAAAGCCAAGAAAGCATTCTTCCTACCTGAGGAACATCCTGCAGAAGACAAGAACGGGGTCCGGAGAGCCAGCTTACATCCTCTTTAGAGCGAAGTCAGCTCCAAATCATGAAATACATTACCTGTGAAGGGAGGTTCAGCATTGTCTACGGCTATCATTTCAGGTTGCTCAATGAACTAAGACATGGGATGGATTTACCTCCAGAACAGAAGTTAAACATCCCCTATTTTCTTCTACAATCATTAATTGAATGTTGCACAAAATTGAAGGAAGGGACACCGGATCAGTTAGCCCATCATGGGCTCATCAAGCTTTTAGTGGAAAATGCCCTCCACACCTACACTGTCCCCCTCTCTTGGGAGATTTTCCGAAACATGTCCAGAGATGACGATATTCGAATTCTGGCCGAGGAGCTCACCTCATCCAGCAGTGAAGAAAGGGAACACACTGAAGCAAGAGAGAAAGCCAATGGTAAAGGAACACAGGACAAACCACCACAAAAAGAACAAAAAGAGAAACGGGGAAAAGGCCAAATTGTTGAGCCTAAAACTGTGGGAGGAACAATGACACAAACACCCAAGGAAAAACGGGTGCAAAGTGGAGCAAAGAGGACTGAAAAAAGTCCAAACAAAGGAGGGCACAACCAAGGCAACCACACAGAAATTAAAAGGAAAGACACATCCAGCCAAGCAGACCAAAACAGTTGAAACAGTTTCTACAGGAAGCATGAAAACAATTTCTACATGAAGCATGAAAACTGTTGACACAGGACTTTCTATAGGAAGCATGGAAACAAAGCAGCAAAAGGAGAAATCACCTGAAATTTTGGCCAAGGAGGCAACAGCTATGATGGCTGCCTTAAGCACATCCCCAAAACAAAAAAGGAAGCAAAAATGGGAGCCTTCCATGTACTTTAAGGCAAGAAGGAGCACGCGGATAAAAGCTAGCAGACCCCAACCACAATCAAAGGAGACAATTACGGTTGAGGACACCACAACTAAACAAAAGGAATGGTCTCCTCCAAAGGCATCCATCACCTATGAACGGGGAAGCCTGAAGACATCCACTTGGAGAGAAAGGATTAAAATGATGGACACAAAGACCTCTCTACAGGAAGCTAAGGCAGTTCTACAGGAAACACTGGCTAAGCTAAAGGAGACCAAGGAATTGGAAGAAAAGGCAATTAAATCATCACAGAAATAAGAAAAGACTGAAAACATTTTGGAACCAAGCCCCCAACCTAGTTTGAGATCCTACTATAACCTGTTAGAGGCCGAAAAAATAATTCCCCAAAAATTCGCGGTGCCACTTTTCTTTGCACTAGAAGAAGAGAGAGTGAGGACCCACCCCTATATGAAGATCGCCAAGTCTAAGGGTGTGGCAGATATAGGTCCCCTGGAGGAACAACTCAAGGAGGCAAGAAAGGAATTGGCTATGGTAAAGCATGTGGAAAGCAGCCAGCGAGCCAAGCTACAGGAAGAAAACGAGCTGCTAAAACAACAGCTACAGTTACAGGAACACTATAAGGAAGACAGGCCCCACATCTTGGGAGAACAACGGCAACAGGAGGAGCCCACAGCAGACAAAGAAACCCTTGATGAACAACAAAGAAGAGATGGGCTACAGGCTGAAATTGAGGCACTAACTAGACAACTACAAGAGAAGGAATTGCAAGCAGCACAGGAGATACAGTCTCTAAGGCAACAGGTACAAGAGAAGGAGGCCCAACTGGCCTGCATGGCCAGCTAGGCAGTGGAGGCAACGCAGTGTAGGCAACCTGCCAAATCATATGCCTTATACCTTAAGGATCAATGGTTGCAGTTCCAGATTAACACCTTGGCCCAAAGGGGCACCACTCTATTTCAAAACTACCATCAATTCATGGCTTTATGTGATAGTAGCTCATCAAAGGACAAGGCCAAATTATCAGAGTTCTACCTACACAACTTGGCCCTTCCCAACATGAATTTGTGGGATCCCAACGCTGCGGTAGGGGATGTGCAACTGATGGCCATGGCCTCTTGGCTGAATCATGAAGAAAAGAGAGCAGCAAAGGTCCGAAATGTTATGGACAGGGAACTAAAGGAGCCACTAATGATCATAGCATAGCCAGAGGATCTCTCAGCATTAATATACGCCCACTAGCACTTGGCCAATGACTCTTAGGCCCTACCAAATTACATTGAACGACAAGCTCAATCCATATCCCATTTTGAGGACATGGAGAGACTGTTTGGGGATAACTGTGTTCATGCTTGCACCCGGAGGTGGAACACACTGTCCCACAGCCTAAAAATAAGAGAATACCACTCCACAACAAGGATGAGGGAGGCCTTGGCAAGAGTACCCCTCTACAAACAGTCCATGCAGAATCTTCAGGCCAATTGGATCGGCCTCAAGTTCAGTCCTCCCTTGCTTTTGGGGCTGCTGAAAGGAGTCAAAGAAGAGGAGGAACACAGGCAGTGGGAAGAAGTGGAGAGAAAAGCAGAATTTCATGACCGTGAAGAAGATATCACCTCAGAGACCTGGGATGTGAGAGAGGCAGTCAAGGCAATCAAGGATGATGAGTTGGATTAGTTGCTCAGAGGATGAGCAACCCATTTAGCAGCGGGTGATGATGAGCCCCAAAATTGGGTAACTTATTGGGCTCATTTTTCCTAACTGTCCTTCGTCAATCCACCATTTTTCATAATTTATGCATGTCTTTTGAGTATATTTATGTTAATTGAACAAATGAAAATAGTCACTTGACCAAGAAGGCTAACACGTGGTTATTTCAGATTTTTGGACAAATTTTGGACCAAAGCCAAAGAATTATGAGCCAGATGATAGCCAAGCATGAAGGAACAAAGGTGAGGATTCGAAGGAAAGGTGTCTCCTGCACTAAATGGCCCTTTCCTCGAAATCTCCACCCTCAACCTCGGAGTTCAGCAAGCCACCAAAAAGGATTTCCAAGGGCAACCATGCAATTTTGTGTAGAGTGACTAATCACTGACAGTTTGAGCAGTCGAGCCCCTTGAGTTAAAGAAGGTTGTTGGAGACCCTCGTAGTGCATAAATAGGAAGGCTTCCAACCTTCGTAGGTTACTTTTTGAATAGTTGTATCTTGCACTATAGTGTTGTTATTTTTTTAGCTCATTTTGTAGTTGTGTTGTACAACTTTCTTTGTGACATGGTTATTTTTGAGTAATGGAAAGCAGCTTTATTTTGCATCAATTCTGAGTTTTTCTTAGGAGCCTATAGCTCTTGGGGTTGGGCCCAACCCAAGTGCCAAGGCTTCCTTTATGTACTATTATTTGTTTTTAATGTCTTTGCAAAATAATTTCTATTAAGTAGATTAGAATCTTGCTTGGTACCTAGATCATAGTTGATGATTAAAAAGGCTTTTCATGTTCAAATTGATTTGATAGGTTAATAACAGAAAAGATCTTTAGAAAAAGTTTGTCAAGCACCTCTGATCTCACCTCTCCCTCAGTGGGACCATGAGTTGGGACCAAGGTGACCTTGTTGCCACCAAAAACACTATTTTTGCTTCATCATGCAATTATTAGTGTTAGATTCTCATTTGCAGACGTTGATACCAGTTGTGGTTACATGCTCAGATTCATGATTGCTTAGTTGCATAGTTATTTCACATGATTTCATTGCAAATAAACTTTTGTTCATTTTCTTTGCTGTTACTTAAATCAGATTAGGTTAAAGTAGCTAAGTTCTTGATTTTCTGAGTCTTTGTTTGTTCAGTTTAAAAAATAACTTGCAAAACACCTGTAATACCTCTCTATCTGCCCGTACTCCATCAATCCCTCCTACTCCATCCTCTAACTCAGATTCTTGCCTTACGTTTGCCACATTCGCTCGCTTTGCCCTAATTTCCATATTTTTGTGCAACATTGCTCTACCCCTCGAACAAATCCAACCATCCTCATCACTCCTTAGCTCCATCCACTAAGTCCTGGACCTCCTCACACCCTTCTCTCACCTCCATACCCACCTATTCACCTTTCTTCATCCATCAACCTTCCAAAATCCCCTTTCTGAACATCCTGTAGAAATTACAAAACATCCTGTAGAACCCCTGCAGACTTCCTGTAGAAACTCACGAAAGCGATTTCTTGATAGCCAAACTCTGTGAAACTCTCTAGAAGGGTGCTAGGGACCCCTTAGGCCCTCTTCGAACCTTCCCAACCTCCTGCAAGCATTTCCTCTCGACAATCCACCTCTGCACAATCAAAAACAATAAAAGCACATGCATGATAATTCTGACAACTTATTCAAAAATACAAAAAGACGTTTTCTTCAGATTTTACTACAAGTAACTTAGACACATGCATTTTACCTTCCTAGAAGTCAATGGCATCTCTTTCAATAGCTTGCACACTCTTTCTTGCATCAGTAGGGCTAGCTGGTAAAATTAGGGTTTGCATTTCCTTTCAGCTTTTCAGTTTCTTTCCGCAAGTAGATTAGCTTCCTTCGAGTTAGCTTCCATCCATCAATTAAAAAGCTTCTTCTCAAAGCTCGTAGAAATTGGCTTAAACTCCTGGCGGACTTGTGCCAGTTGACCAAGTGACAATCGCGGCAAGAGCTAGTACTTGTGCATACAACACCGTCGCTTCCAAGTTTGTTACGAACTACGGGTTGATAAAAGTAAAGAGAGTCCCAGGAGTTGTAGCATTATTGCTGCAATACTGGAGCCCACCACTCTCCCTCTTACACTCTTATGTGTACAAGTTATCTCAACATACATACAAGATAACTCTAACATATTCTTGTTGTCCTATTAATTAAAATCAAATTTCACAACCTTATCATGGGATTTATTTTAAATCACTAATAATATTGTAAGGATTTGACATTGCTTCCTCATTTTCTCTTAACCTCACCACCAATGTTGGGTGACTTAGCCTTTCTGAATTCCTCATTGTAGGTTATTCTTTGAAGGCATTTTCTTCCTTTCATTATGTAAGCTAAACAATGTGTTTGAACTATTTGTTTCTTATAAGAGATATTCACTAAGATATCCTAACTAGATGTGTCTTTATTTAGGCTCATGTGCCTCTTACTTGAAGAGATTTTTCTCATAATACTTGTAATTGGCCCATATTTTGAAATTTATGATGGACTTAGCACCCTTTGGACTAATGTTTATCCATATTGCCTAGAGTTGTTCCATGTTGCAGTTGCCTTTGTATATATGACATATCATGCAACAACATTGCATTGATCTCATTCTACTCCTCTTGGGCTCTGATGAGCCTCTTATGACTAGCCTTACATCTATTAAGTTTCTTCTTCAAGATTCTTAATTTTTCTACCAAATCTAGAGGGATTTCAATAGCTTGCCTCCTACCTAATTTATCATTCTTAATGTTTGGGGTTTCCTCCATGTTATATTGTGCCATTTTATTGAACCTTCCTTCCTTACTATTGTTTGTCTTCTTGTGTTAAAACATCATGCCACTATCAGTTTATTAAATGAATTTATTTGTAATATATCTTGCTCCCTTTGTAACATATACATTGGCGTACAATGGCCTAAAATTGAAGCTATGTTGTAACTGCAAGTCACATTTTTGCCTTGATTAGTATTCCAATTAATAAAATATTATTCAAAACAAATTAAATCTAATTAAACAATTTATTATAGTAATAATTTATTTTTCATTAACCACATTTGTTCCCTTCAAGGCATATTGCTTTGTCATCACGATAAGTGTCTAACATACACATACTCATATGTATTTAACATGCATGTAACTAAATTCACCACTTTCATCCTTTTAATTATACCTTGTTGATTTCCATATCAACATCATTTAGAAAATGTAAAATCCTCAAAATAGTCTCTTTCAAAGTACCTTTTCCAAGTATGACTCCCTTTTCTCATAGAGAACTCTTTCTTCACATGGTTTCTCCAATCCAAGAAAAATAATCCCTTTTCCAAGATTAAATTCAAGAAGTACTATTGCTTCCAAATATAACCAACAAGCTCTCTATATTTCTCTAAACTCATGTTTTTGGTGCATCTCTAACCCTGCAGGCCTAGTTTTTGATCCACAACTTTGATACCACACTAGTATCAAAGCTCCAAAATCATCTTTGTGATGTATCTTTCGCCCTCCATGCCTATTGTTTGAATCATAGCATTGGTACCTCTTTGTAACATAGCCAATACCCTCAAGGAGTTTTTAAGGGAATGGGGTGTCTAGACCCAATCACCAAGGTTACTTTATGGAGATGGGGTTATCAAAATTATTCTTCCTTCATCCACCTTAAAAATATTTGGAATATCATTCTCATTTTTAGTGTGTTTTCATCCAAATCCAAACTTTGGATCCAAAGTTATGGCCCTCAAAATGATTACTCTACAAATATTAATGCTCATTTCTAGTGCTTGATGGATCCTCATGCATATCTATTAGACTTCACAAATTTTGGATTTATGTCTTCAACACTTATCGAATTCTAGATGCCTAATCAAAACCACTTAACAAAATAACCACTAGATGCAAAATATCTAGAGCATCTAACTTTTATAGATTTCTACCCCTTAGCTTTTTTTCAACTATGCCCACAGTAAAATTCCATTAAACCATAAGACTAGGATTTAGGTCCAAACACCAATACAAAAATTTCCAAACTCAATCCTCAAATTTCTAAGGAATTTAGGCTTCCAATAGAGTTTTCATGTTTGCTCCAAGGGTAGGATTTCTTATCCATATTGGGAAAAAAACACCTCACCAACCTATGAAGGTATCCAATAATGCTTCACTCCTCAACCATCCGCAAAGATTTTTTTGTAGGATTGAAAAGAGGTCATTGTTCACAATTTGCACCATATAAGTGAAGCTTCTCACTATCTTCAACCAAAAATACCCAAAGCTTACAAGCCACCACAAAACTAACTAAAATCCAACATCAAATCCTCCCTTCACAAGGAACACATTCCTTATAAGGCACCAACATCAAAAGACCTTCAAGTCTACGTAAGCCAAAATAGGGATACCTTTTAGCTATTTAACCATGCAATAGTACAAATATGGATACAACACAATTCTTTGATCCCATAGTTGGCCTAGTAAATACCAATCATGATCACTTAAAAGGACATTAAATCCCACTTCAAGTCCCTCAACATATTTTCCACCAATTCAATATTTCTTCAATGAACTCTTCAACACCTTGCATCAGATGTTCTCTGAAGACTCAATCCTTTGATTCTCCATTTTACAACATGTACCCATCAAAGTTGAGCATCAAATGCACCCAGGTAGATGGTTGGGTACACCCCCTCTAGTTCACAATTCCTATCACACTAGAAAAGAATGCAAGGAAAGGAGCAAAAGCAAAAGGAGGCCAAGATCCAAAAGTAGCAATGGAAGATTTTGCTCTTTATTCCTCGCAAAAAGCAAAACCAAGAAGAGGAGCATGGCACAACATTCTATTTTGGGTTTGAGATTGTTATAATTTGTAGAGAATAGTAAAAAACTATTGGTGAAGGAGGCTTCCAAGGCAATGGAGATAGGATTCGAAGACATCGTGGAAGCAATGTCATCCCTAGGAGAATTTGAATTATTCAAACTTGTAGGAGTTTAATTCCTTAAACACAAGGGTTCCTGAAACAATGGAGATAGCAAAAGGGTTGACTAGCTCAAGACGAGCCACAAGTGTGTTGCGAGCCTATTGGAGGAAATTTTGAAGTTTTAACATTGTGCACATAAAGGAGAAGCATAGCACACAAAGGCATCACAAAGATGGGCTAAGCACATGCAATAACAGTGAGCAGGAATCAAGTAGTCAATTAGGGTGTGGTCATATAGGAACAACATGGCAGGAAAAAGCCCAATTTGAATCCAAGATTAGCTCAAAATATTTGGTGGTAAATAATGGTAAAACACAATATATCTACAAGTTACTTGTTCTCATCGGCAAAAAAAGTAATTCTAATAATGCAATGATGTATAAAACAAAGGGAGTTGATTTTGATAGGGGTTCAATCTTTGGCTTGTTTTGGAGTTCTCTCGACTAGGTTTTTTTAGTCTATTAGGGTTTTTGAGCATTATGTTGTACCTATGATTCTTATAGACATAAAAATATGCAAAACTAGGTGATTGTGACGTATTTTGCACCATGGATTAATAGAAGAAAGCTTTGGGAAAATTCTATTGTCCTTATGTTATTACATGGTTTGATATTGTTATTATTGTGTTAACGTTAATATTATTGTTATCATGCTAATTGTGTTCTTGTCAATATTGTTGTTATCATTTTGATATGAATTATGCTTAATTTTGAATGTTAAATAGATAAAATGCTTGTTTTGACAAGGGGATTTGGGGTCGCCTTTCTTTTTCATTAGTGCTCTTTTTGTTAAATTTGATTGTAGATAGC
The DNA here is from genome assembly GCA_000404065.3 of Pinus taeda. Lineage (NCBI taxonomy): Eukaryota > Viridiplantae > Streptophyta > Pinopsida > Pinales > Pinaceae > Pinus > Pinus taeda. Next base: position 136,979 of record APFE031149085.1, read on the forward strand.
ACATTGTGTGTTGTCTAAGAATGATAGACAAAGTACCTAAGTGTCACAAGGGCCTAAATCCTATGAGAAAATGGTGTTTGGTAGAATCCCATCTCTTCTCAACTACAAAAACTTGATTCTCACAACTCTCCTTAGGTGCCTCAAGTGAGACCTCGCATGTTTCACAAGCGTTGCAAAAAGGGTCAATACCACTAAAGACTATTTGGCATGTCACACACAACAAACCCAAGTCAAAAACAAACAATCAAGCGCCAACACCTTTCAACTTATATAAGCCCTTTCTAACCCCAATGGCCATTGTTGTGTCTAGGCTAGTATTCTCCAAATGAATGAGCGCTTGCCCATGCTTGAACATGACTCCATATCCTCTATCCTCCATCATTAATGCAAGGTAAGTTATTCAATCTTGGTACTAACACATCCTTGGCTCCCAACATTACTCTTGACTCAAGCTAAAGATTAATGGTTCCCTCCCCTTCACTACATATCTAGCATCATTACCAAGATCCACATTAACCCCAAAGCCTCTTTGTCAAACTTATAAATGGCTCTCATGCTTTTATAATATGGCATGATGCACCACTATCCAAGTACTAGGCAATCTTAGTGATGGTGTAAGTAAATAAACATGAAACCAATGAGAAATCCTAAAACTTTACTACAAACTCATCAAGTTAAACCTCTATTGATGTTGTCGTCTATTGCAACTCCCCCTTCTTCAAACACTATGATGCATAGTGCCCATTCTTCCCCAACTGAGAACTTGCCCCCTTTTTGTTACCCTTAGGACCCTTTTCTTTTGCCTTCTTAGCCATACTAAATATGGTCAAGTTATCTCCATCTCCTAGCTTGTTGGCCTTAAACTCCTCCTAAGCCTCTTTCCTAGATGCAATCATCCTAAAGCCTATTAAATGTGGGAACATTTCCTTGAGCACAAACTCCCCTATAAATGGCTCCTATGACTTGGGAAAACCATTCATTGCCACATCTATGAGCTCTACAACCTCCAATTTCTCCCCAATGATTGCAAGCTAATCTTGTGTTTGGGTGATCCTCATGAAGTGTCTAGTAATGTTATCAAACCTTTACATCTAAATGGATCTAAACTTTTTTCTCAAGATCATTTTCTTATTCGTGTTGTAACTTTGGAATAGGTCCACTAGAGTTTTGAACATCTTCATAGTTGTCTTCTTCTCCGCTAAGTGAGGGATCAAAGGATTCTTTATAGTATCCATGATGACCCATTGAGCGTTAAACTCATTTTCATGTGTTGCCAACTATGGTACATTGTCTGTGGTTGACATGAGTTATCAACAATCTCCCAAAGGTCATCTTTCAACAACAAAGTAACCCTTGCCTTCCAAAGCAAGAAGTTAGATGCTTCATCCAACCAATCTTCAACTTGAGATTGGTAATTATCATTTCCAAATCTGATCATTTTCTATCTTGTGCCAAGTCCCTCTAGCACCCATAAAGCATCCACAAAAATTTAATTTATGCCAAAACCCTTACTAGTACGACCTCCCTCTTTCCCTTTGAAAAATGATCTCCACCAAATCACTATTGCCTTATTTGTGCAAAACCTAAACATTGGTCTAACTATCAAAGTGCAAGTTATAATACCATGTCAATTTTACTAATCCAAACTACTTACAATTTATACTCTAATAAATACCTTGCTTAAAATTAATTTACTACAAATCTATTAAATAAAAGCACTACTACAAATCTATTAAATAAAAGCACTACTGAAATTTTAACAAGTAATAAAAAATAAATAACAGAAACAAAAACTTAGAACTTAGGGGTTCTAAGTATTAATATGTTTGGCTAAGTCCCTTTGATATTTAGAAACTTCCTACAGCATTTATATTAGTCAATACTTTTAGTATTCCTCTATGAAGGAGAGATCACTGGTTTTTGCTGCAAATTTTCGAGTTTTTGGCCACAGTTTCATATTATGGATTATGATAAATTTTTTTCTTTTTGTATTATTAAGTTGAACACTAAAGTTGTAGTTTTTTAACAAAATCTAACCACTCTAATTTTTAAAAAGATTTTTTTAAAGCCAAGTTTTTCGGTAGAAATCAAATAAAATCATTTTTTTGCCAACGCATTTCAAACCAACAAGTGTGTTCATCATCAAAACAAACTGAACACTAACACTGTGACTTTTTTTAAATAAAATCTAACCACTCCAGTTTTTAAAAAAAAAAAAAAATTCTTTTAAACAAAGCCTTTCAATAGAAATCACATAAGAGAAATTTTTGTCCAACGTATTTCAAACCAACCAAATGAAAAAATTTCGTTTTTACAAATTGATAAAATAAACTTTAAATAATTACAAAAATCATTGGTCTCAGACAGAGATGTTTTTTACCACTAAAGTACTGTATAATGCGCAAGAAAATGCATTTACATTGATTAATATCTATGTTCTTGATCGATCATAAGATCTAACACCTAACGTTCTTATGACTATGTATGACATGCAAGGCTGAAACCAAGCCATCCAATTCAATATAATACAGGATTAGGGAAACCATTATTTGTCCCAAGATGCACGTCTTTGCTCACTGGGTATCGTATAATGCTCGGAAAAATACATTTGTATTGGCCAGTGGCAACTGCCAAGGTTCTAATTAACATTCAGAAAAACCAGACATTTCATAAAATACATGAACATTGCAAATCAGAAACTTTTACCTGAAAACATAACTCAAACAACCTGAAACCCAGACCCTAAGAGCCACGTATTTTGAAATTAACTTAAAGAACATCATCCATAATTCCGAAACTGCAGTCAATGGATTCTGATGCCCTGCAGAACACATTTCGACACTCTTAAATAGGAAATATAACCCATCTTCATCGTTATCCATAAGTGTTATCATTAACAGCTTAATATTATCTAAATTTATCTGTACTTCCTATTATTATTTGCGTTATTATAAATAATATTTCAGATATTATCTTTGTCCCAAGCTATGAAACACCCTCTGCAGTAAACATATATCTTGCAAGGAAACATTTCAAGACAAAATTTGAGGGCTATCCGGAGGACTCTAATAAATCACAGCTATTTGATTTCGTTTAAAACCATAGGACCTAACCAGAGTCAAAGATTCCAGGTTTTGGGTAAGCTACTAGGAAAAAAGGCACAGTTGGAGCCATGCTTTAGCCAGAATCAGTCAGTAGCATTTAACTCATTAAATACAACTCTCAAGTAATAAAATTTTCATGTACAGTTTCATAAGAAAAATAGAACTCAGAAAAACAAAAATAGCTCTGCAATGTCTTCATGACAGAGATTCTTAATGAAAAACTTTGCATACATGAATTACTCCGACTGAAACAGCTTTACTTCAATCTTATCTGCAAACTTAACTCTGCGTTGTTGCATACGCTGCATGAGGAAAACACAAAAGAACCTGTGTAAGATTCATGTTTTTTCTATGCATATTTATCAAATTGCTGTTACTGATGACATTTCCTAGAGGCCAGAAAAATGAGAGGAAGCAATCACTTTTACAATATGCTTCTACTCGAGCACAGACGAATAGAATGAACATCTTACCATGATTTTACAATGACGATTGGTATCACGGGTGATTTGCATTAGATGGCTTCTAGCCGTTTCTTCTACTTTTAAAGCACTCCTAGAAGCTCCTTTAACCTGACATTTGTTGAACAGTCGAATCTACATCGGTCAGGAATTTTAATAATCCATGCAACCGGTTAAAAAAAAAAAAAAAGGAAAGACCAAACACTGTTGTGAGATTACAATGTAAGTTCATCGCAGCCAAAAGATTGGAGAAACAAATATGGAAACATATGAGCATAGGGATAATTGTACCTCAGAATGGATGGCATAAGGAAGTCCAGCTCCTCTGGGCTTCATTATCAAAGATCTCTCCATCAACATTCGCATGCTGGCAAGTTCATTCATTAATGGTACTGCCAGTGCCTCCACCTCTCGCAGCTGCCTTTCAGCAAAATCAGAAGCCTTTTCTGCCTGAAGACGAAATGATGTGCAATCTGAGCACATGCATGTTCCCTTGCATGAACGAGGGCTTATTCTTAGGATTCCTTTAGAAGGCACAGAGGCAGGTGTGCCTAGTTGAGAGGGAGTTTCACAAGTTGGAGCACAGGAGAAATCAGCAGAACCAGCCAGAGATGGAGGAGGTGATTTATGCTCAACTGGAAATACATTATGTGCATCTGTTGTCGAGGGATTTTGCACTGTGAGAGGGGAAGGGCAATGTACATTGAAGGATGATAAGGGAGTAGAGTTTGTAGAAGACTGAGCTACAACATTCTTTTCAAGTTCATTAGAGGGGTCGTGTAGAAGAGAAGCAGAGGATGATTCTGACTGATATCCATGTTGCTCAGACTGAACATGCTCAATTAACAAAGAATCCCCGCTAAGACCTTGATCATTTGAAGCTGACACTGGTTGACTTTCATTTTGCTCGGGCTTAACATGTTCAATGAGCAAAGGTCCCCAACCTTGACCTCCGTCACTTGGGATTAACTCTAACTGGCTTTCAGGTTGCTCGAGCTTAACATGTTCAATGGAAAAAGGCTTGTTACTCAGACCATCAGCAGGAGCTAAATCTGGTTGACTTTCATTTTCTTCAAGCTTAACATGTTCAGTGGAGAAGAGTTCCCTGCTCGGATGCTTATCATTGGAGAACAACTCCATTTGACACTCATAGTTTTCAAGCTTAATATGTTCAATGGGAATAGGCTCCTTGTTTGGACAACCATCACTTGAAACCAGATCTGATTGCCTTTCAGTTTGTTCAGTCTTGACATGTTCAAGGGACAAGCATTCCCTGTCTGAAACTTCACCAGTATGTGTATCGCACTCCTTGGAAGCTACAGAAACAATTGTTGACAACGTTTTTGGAGTGGATTGAGCAACCGAAGTCCCTGAAAATGGGGCCATTGCCAGCACACAACATAAGTGGTTAGCGATATATGAACTAAATATCAAAAAATGGGAAGCAATTTTAATGTAAAATGTAAACGCGTGTCTTACTTGCAAGATCCTTCGCCATTTCAGTGCAAAATGGCAACATTCTTCGATAGCTACTGATGTTTGAGGCTTCCAATAACTTCAACTGCGAACTTGGAGAAAGTGTCTGCACATCAATGCAACCTCGTTAAAACCCCACTCCAGCAACAATAAACAAATATGTGTCCAAAAGATTCGTGCTGAAACATTTTACAGGGTCCACTATTTCATAGGTATCAATCCCTTTGCAAAATAAGACGCCGTACTATTTTATAAGCAAGCCCTAAGTGAAAAAATGTACCCCTCAAAACTGGTGCCCAAGTCAAAGGAAGTTCAGTCTTTGCAGTGGAGCACCATACGACATGTCTCTTGAGCAGTTCTAATATAAGGACATACAATATGCAATAGTTCTCTGATGAAAGGACGGCTACTAATGCGAAAACAAATCCAGCACACCATCTAACCTACTACTGAGTAAAATCTTGTCAATTTAAGAAAAATGCAAAAACCAGGCATATGCTACAGCTTCCCATTGACCTGCTTATTGTGGGCATTGGCTGGACATGAATAAAATTATCTTTTATCAATCTAAGGACGCAACAATTGTTTGACAGAAAATGCAGACAAAGTAGGGCAATCAGAATTCACTCTTACAACTTTTCTCTGGCCAGGGAACTTGGTCAGCTGTTTATTGACAGGACCAGCATTACATCCGCCCCGAGATGCATCTGTTTTTGGCTGTGCACGAACTTTGCTGTCAATTTTTGCGGTGTGTTCATCGTCATCTATGTCAATTACCTCAACATTCGACCGCAAGAAGTCTGCAAGCCTACTTACAGAGAACAACCGTCTGGAACCAGGGCCCAATCTGCAAACACTTTTTGCCTGTTTCACTCTCCAACACCCTGCTTCCTTTTCAGAATCCTTGCCAGAACGAGGTTCCGAGCAGCAGCCTTTCGTAGGAGTATCAGAATCGGGAGGCTCTTCTTTAACACGGCTAAGAAGAGGGATGTTTCCCTTGCACACAGCCAGATCGGCCTGAACATCTGTGTTCCCTGGGTCAGACCATTTGGCAAGTATGTTACAAGTATTTGAGACCCCCAGAGGCTTCACCAGTGAAAATCCCATGTGATCTTCCTCTGATTTAATAGCGATTCCTTCTGCATCAGAAAGAGAACTTCTGCTCAAATCCCACTGCGGCCATGGGATTTGATCCTCCGAATCGGTATCGAGTGTCAGATCCAAATGAAAAGCCTTGAACTCGGATGGGGTACTCTTTGAACAAACCCCACTATTCTCTCGAGCCGGAGACTCTGACAGAGATCTCATTTTCAGGTTCGCACTATCAGGGGTTTCAGAATGTGAAATTTCTGAAACAGTTTTGGAAGTATCAGGCGATGAACATGAAGGCGGAGTCAGAGGCAATGCCACCACAATCTCCAGATCCGAGAATAGTGATGACGAATCAGGCGTTCTATTCTCCAGATGGGCATTCTCATCCGATAGCTTCTTCGTGCTTTCTGCGGGAGAAGAAGGGCACCTGTTCATGAGGGGTTCGGTGCCATTTCGGTGGGTTCTCTTCTTTCTTTCGCTAAGGGTGAGAAAATCCGCCTTCCTCTTGTATCCGCCATTGCTGAGCCTCTGCAAGCGATTTGGCAGCGATTTTTCGCAGAGCAGCTTGTGAGACTTGCTGCGGGTAAGCCTGGGGAGTTTCTCCATTGGCGGGAGAAGGCGGAGAGCGATTGAATGAACGAAGACGGTAGCTGTGAAGGAGACTACAAATATTGGAGGGGTGGAAAACTTTTGGAGGGAAGGTGGCGCCAATTACAGAGCAGGCCGGGAATGTTTGGATTCAATGAAAACTGGGGCGGGTAATTTAAAATGTCATAGACTTTTAATTTTTCAAAAAATTCAATTCTTCTCCACAAAAGTTCAAATCGTCTCACCAACTCCTTTTTTAAAGCACAACTGAGAAAACAATGAACAGGTAGCTAATAAGACCTCCAAATTGCTCACTTCCCGCTATTTATTCAAATTGAAATTAATGCAGCCATCACGGAGTGGTGTCTCCTAATGATATGTGTTGCTTATACTTTTAAATTCATGGAGTGAGCAAAGCATTTAATATTATATAGCTAAGATACGTATTATTTAATTTGAAGATGTTTTACATTAAACCATACATATTTCAATATATAAAATATTTAGTGTTTTCTTGCAAGGTGCATGTTGGTTGCTATCATAGGGTGTGAAAATATAGAGGTACAAAACTTTCTATCTACTTAAATTCTTTTCGAGCAATTTCCTAACATTTTTTAACTAAAAAGGCTATAAGTTTTTTTTTTAATCCATAAATGCAATTAAGATTATTTATGCTTAATAATTAGTATGGAAGGCTAAAAGGTTTTTTTTTTAATTCATAAATGTAATTAAGATTATTAATGCTTAACAATTAGCATGGTATCATGTGAGACTTTATCATAATTTATATATTTTTTTAAATGTATGTATGGTTAAAATTGAAGGGGGCAATTTATATTAATCTCGACAACTAGGAGAGAAACTTCTTTGAGGGAAAGTTGTGAGGGGGATTGGGAAAACTTTCTATCTAACTAAATTGATTGATCACACCTATGAGAGAAACTTCATTGAGGGAAAGTTGTGAGGGGGATTGGGAAAACTTTCTATCTAACTAAATTAATTGATCATACCCTTGATGTGGTAGTTGAACTACTTAAATTGCGAGCAGTTATGAGGGAATTGAGAAAGTGGTACCAAATTGCCCTAAGGCATGGGCTATGTACCCCCTTTTTTAGAGACCTTTAGTGTGAGTGTACCACCATCAAGGGAGAGACATGAGGAATGAGGAAGGAGGAATAGAAGCACTTGTGTGCAAAAACAAAGAGAAGGTGAAGATTAGGGAACAAGAGGGGAACCATGGAGAATTGCTTACTAAAGAAGCAATATAACTTGTGAATTGGGTGCACATAACCTTTCCACACCTTAGTGTAAGGGAGTGACTTGCAATAGGAGGCGACAAGAAGCCTCTTGAGTCAGGGCCACTTGGTGTGGAGGTAAACACTTAAGTGAATGGGGACAAGCAATCAATGAGGGATTTCACCTAAGTTCGGGGAACTGAAATAATTCTAAACAATTGTGTGACTAAAGCACATAAGGCATTAGAGAAGGTGTTGATGATGCTAGACCCACCAACATGTCAAGGGGATTTCCTTGGTAAGAAGTCCCAATTAGAACTCAGACTATTTGGTGTAGGAGTCCCAGCAGTGGGTCGTAAGGTAATGACTTGACAGCGATGTCGCACAGAGGCAAGTAAGATAACTCTATCAGTAGTAAGGGTGTGACCGCTGCAATGAGTCAAGGAAGGTGGATGAGAGGTTCCAACACATGGGGGTGAGATGAGTGTGCTCCTTAGCAACCTGTATCAGTACTCAGCTGAGAAGGGAACACACGAGCGAAGATGCATCACAAGCTGAAAAGCAGATCAATCAACAATCCAAAGTGATGGTTAAACCAACAGCACATCTTCAACAAGATTCATATAATTGCATACGAAACAGTTCATACACAAATACGTAAGTTAAACAACATATATTGCTAAGCAACCAAAGCAGTCTAACTACAATAACAACATATGCATGAAAATGTGTTGGTGTTGGGTCCCTATAATACTAATGATTACCCCATTTCTATGGTAGTTGTACCCCTTATTAATATTGTTGTGCCCCTATTGCCACCATATTGTTATTACTGTGCCCCATAGAATCCCTCTATTGTTATTTTTGTGGCTTTGTATTATTATTGTTAGGTCCGGCTGGGTTA
>APFE031149085.1:148466-191876 GCA_000404065.3 Pinus taeda
TTGGCTCTTATTATATAAAGAATTGTAAGTCCCAATCATACAATACATCCATGTAAACCTGTAGCCCCAACAGTGAAGTGTTACATCCACATCTGCCTGCTCCTCCAAAGAGATGAACTAGCTCCGTGCAATGGAGAAGCCAAGGCGCGTTACAATATTGTCCAAGCTTTCTTCAAGATATCCTATCAGAAGCTTGGCTGACCAAAAGCCCTTACAATGAGTTATGAGGGACTATTTATAGCAAAGGGTGGGGTGACCCTTGACATTCCCCTTTGTGATAGTTCAACTACCCTCATGACTTTTCACCTACTCTATGACTGTTACATCCAACTATTGACACTTGACTTACACTTGACATGACTCAACATTACAATGCACATGTACTCATGTGAGACAAAATGGCTTCAGCAAGCCATGCAAGACATCACTAACACTCGGTCCATTGTGATGAGACCAACTCTTTGACATGCTTGTGATGGTGCAAGTGACGAGCTGATGCCAAGCTTGGTCATTCGTGAAGGTCTGCTAACATGCACATGGTCTTCTTGGGTACGGCTGAACCGGCACACAGTGATGCATAATGTCCGTGCTAATCTTCAAGTTTGTGCTGGTGGTCATGTGCATCAACTTGCTAAAGTACATGTTCAACTCCAGTTGGACTTGCTTCTTGTCTTTACCTTGGTGAGTGTGCTGAATGGGTTGGATTGCATGCGTGTGCACAATTACATGCATGTTGTTGAATCCCTTGCATGTGATCAACAACATTGCTCACCATGTCTGCTTTGTGTCAGCTGCTAGGATGGATCTTTAACTTGTACGGGCGCAGTTTCATCCATGAGTGCATGTTGCACCCACTATTGTCCTTGTTCCTGTTGCAACTTATTCGTCTGTCTGTGCAACTTCATGTTCTTCTTCAGTTGTTGCTTCAACACATGCAACTACTTCTTTGTTCCATTCTTTGTCTTCGCGCGATCTTCATGTCGCGCCATCACCTCATAGCCATATTCTCCAAAGTTGCTTTCATTATCAGTGGATCTACTTGATCTTGCAACTTTGTTCCGCCTCTGTGTTTTCAATAACCTTCCTCTTGCATTCATTGCATTTGTTGTGTTCGTTGCATTAAGTATGATGCCTTCATCTGTTGTTCATGGTGTTGCTTGTTATGATATCTTGATGTTCTTGTCTATGAACAACTTGATGTCTTCGTGAGTAGGCAAGCTCATAGACATTTGATCGACTACATCTCCAGGTGTCCTATGAGCGGTGTCTTCGACTCTGCCCTCTTGGAAACCATTGCACATGTACTGCTGAGAGGTGGATGAACACCTACAATACCTGGAGACATGGAAACACTCATGGCAAGCAATCTGTCACTCGAAAACCAAAATGAACTTGAGAACTGACTTGCAACATACATGTGTGACTAATCATGAAGGTTGTGCAATTTTGGTCGGGAGGTCAGGAGACTGACTGCCAAGACTACACAAGGCACAGTCTGGGCCATTGGGAGACTGACTGACTGCTGGAACTGCACAATGCACACTCTATTCTGGACGTTGACTACTGGAATTGCACAATGCACAATCTTAACTGGCAATGGTTGCAGGCTCAGTGACTGCATTGTGCAATTTTTTTGGGGCAACAGTCACTGTCCTCATAAATGCACAAAACAATCCTGGAGGACAGTACCTATGCAGAAATGCACATTTCCTGAGTGGAAGACAGAGCCTTCCCTCTTAGGATTGTGCAATGTTGTCTTGGTGAGGCAGAGTCCAGGCCAAGGCTACCCAGACTCGCTGACGGACAATTGAAAGTGAATGTGAGTGTGAATGCATGGTGATACTGAGTGTAAGCATAAGTGAATGATCATGCATGCAAACTATGAATGATCGATTCAAAAAACATAACAACATGAATGTGGGTGAGGCGAGTCGTCGAATCGGTGATCGTTCGTGAAAAACAATTTCATGCACGCGACAAGAGTGAGATAGCAACGAAAAATGAAACAGTGCTAGGACAAGCTAATATACATGTAAACGACAGCAAGTGCTCACTGAAATCAAGCAAACAATACTCACACAAGCGAAAACACAAAAAGTGACAGAAATGCAACATGAGGCACGGGAAGCGAGCTTACCCCAAAACAGTTGAGCTGAATGTGCCGATAGCTCCTAGATGTGATGTGGGATTTCATAGCTGCAAGGTTGATGTGTGGAATGAGCTCTGCGGCGTCCAGTTGATGAGTTTTGATAACGTCGAGTTTGTGACGTGCATGCCACAAATCTAGAGAAAGAGAAACTTGGCGGGAGGTTTCTGAAATGATCCTTGCATGTAACCTCCAACTGCTAGAAAAAATATCCCTGAAACAAGGGATGCCTTTGCATGCTACCTTGGGAGAAGCAACCCATGCATTCAAGCTAGTTTTTCTCGGTCCAGGAGGGAACCGGTCAACTCAGCTGCACATGCAAGAGATTGCTCGACTACTGGGAGTAAATGTGCATTTCTGGCTGGGAGTTGGGTTGGTTTCCCAGGAGATTTATGCAAATTTTGGACAGAGCAACGGACTGCTGCCCAGATTTGCACAAATTTTGGTCTGAGCATCCCTACTGGGGAAAATTGCACAATTCCTACTAGGAGTGTTGATTGGAAGAATTGCGCAATCTTGGAGCCCAGCAGGCTACCAGACAGGATTGCGCAATTTCTAAAGGGAAGGTTGGTTGCCCTCCAGAAATGTGCAATTTTCTTGGGGAAGTTGCTCAGCCTGTAGCTGGACCAAGTCCAGGTGAAGAGCCTGTGAGGGGAATGCATCAAGCTATGATCGACAAGTTGCCTTTGTGCAAGCAAAACACTGAAGCTTATGAACCTGATGAAGCAAGACAATTTGCTGTGAAGGTTGGAAAGGAGGCTCCAAAATGAAGTTAAGGCAAAATTTTGGAGGGTGGTTGTAGCCGCTACAACACTTGGTGACACACTAGGAGAACTCCAACTCTCTGAATGGACCTTGTTCATGAAAAGCAAGTCTAACACCTCTAAAGGTATTGCTCAGTTCTCAGTTCCTCTTGGTTTCACACTAGCTTGATTGTAAGATGTAGCATTTGCCAAACTCTTGGTTGATTGACACACATTCCAAGCCAAGTCAACACAATTGTTTTGATTAGGGTTGAGGGGTATATCGATGCACAAGAAGTATAGTCGTCAAATTCTTGGTTTCATCTCTTGTGTCGCTCCGTTGCCAGCAGGCCTGGACAGTACCCCAGCGGAGTCACATAGGAACACAAGCATGGCTCTGTTGCCAGCAAGCCTAGTTAGTACCCTGACAGAGTTACTTGCATCACCTCTCTACCAAGAAGCCTTTCTCTTCTTTCGTCTTATTCATTTTCATTTTCTTAAGTGTGCATAACACTTATTCATTTCAGAGGCGGAAGAGGGATCCCAACTTATTGAGAGCATAAGAGGTTGTTCCTGCAAAGAAGTAGTTTATTATACCTCTGATGTGCCTGTTAAGGTTTTACGCCTCACCTTACTCTAAATGACTGAGCTGACAAGGGTTAACCCAAAAACAACTGACTAAAGTAGGTGACACTAGTTAGCGTGCAAGCATTCTGTCTTCACCGAGGTTCACTTAGAACAATATGTATTTTCCATTGACGTATCATGGACTGAAAGTAACAAGTTCTTCATACAGAGGGAGGATGACAGATAACCAAGTAGTGATAGGAGCACACGGCCTCTTGTACTTTACCCAACTTGCTTCAAGAGTCATACATGGTTTCATGCGAAACTATCTTGTGAAATGAAACAATCAAACTAACAAACAACAAAGCAAGAGCAAGAGCAAAAGCAAAGGAAGTAAGCAAACAAGCAGGCAAACAAACAAATAAACAAAGCAAGAAAGCAAACAAGCATGCAAGGAAACAACTTAAAAGCAAACACTACTCCTACTCCTAAGCTAACAGTTCATGGGTCATCTCATGTGAAGTGATACTTCCAATGCAACCACGGGCGCATTGGTTGACCCACGTTGGTGAAGGCAAGGTTCGCGAACAAGACAGTTGTGCAAACCAGTAAACAAGAAAGATGTAACAGTGAAGATAAACACACTCCGAGCTTACAAGTGACCACATAACAAAGATGAGTGATAGTGCATGACATGCATTCTATGGTGTTGCCATGATGTTGTGCTACACTGCGTGCAGATGTTGAGTGTATGCATTCTCTTGACTGTGACATGCAAGCAAATGTGAGAAAGGTAGATCACTTGTGTTGTGCATGTGTGCTTGTTGTGTAAGATTCATCTAATGCATGAGCAATGGGATCATGTAGTTCGAGTGGAGGAAGCGAAATCTGGGTGTTTGGTTGATCTTTAGTGCAAAGAAGAGAGTGATGAGGAGCCTTGAGTGTTTCAACAATTTCCTAACTAGAAGTGAGACCAGCCTTAGGACAGCGAGGGCCTGACATAACCATCAGCTCTGGTTGAAGTGCCTCGACAGTCAGGGGGGTTTCAACCTTATGGATAGATAGATCATCATAGACCAGTGTCTTGGATAGATTAACAACGGTTGAATCAACATCGTGATCGGATGAGGGAGTAAATAGATCACGACAACCAAGATCAAAAAATTTAGGATGTTTATCGACCTCCTCATGATTTGATGAATCAGGCAGAGGGGTAGATGAGAAGCAAATATGTTCATCCTCTGTGTTTTCAAAAAATATAAATGACAGATTGAACGAATTTTCCAAGGAAGATGTGTCATCTCCACACTGTAATGACAAATTGACATCTAAGGTGTCCTGTGAATGATCAGAAGTAGAAGCATCCGAAAATGAGTTTTCACAGGGAAAATCAGAGTGGCAGAATCACAAGGGATGTCAGGATGAAGCAGATGAGGCACGGTAAGAAGGGAGTCACCCTTCACCGCAAGCTCTTCTTTAGATTCCCGCACACACTCATCATAAATGATGGCGCAGGTTGGCTACATAACACCAACTCCAACGACAGCTTGATCCTCGTTCATAGCAGGTGAGGAGTTTGGAATGGGCGAACACAAGACAGTATGATTCGAAGGATCACCGGAACGCGAGGACGGAGGTCAAGGGAAAGAGTCCATGTGACAACCAACAGGCTTGCAAGCCAAATTTGCGCAAATCTCAAGAGTAGGTGGGGTGGGAGAGTGTGACAGTTCAACAGAGGTGTGTGCATGATCTCCCACATCACTCTGTAATGGTGGATATGTTTGATGAGGTGAAGGCGGACAATCACTTGTGATAGTAACTATGCGTGCCTGTGATTGTGCAGCTCCATCCCCGAGGTGTGCTGAGTGAGGTTCGAATATGTGAAGAAGACACTCAAATCTTCCATCAATAAATTCCCAATCAATATCATCTTTCGGGAATCGGTATGCAAGATTACAAAAGCGTGGGTGAAACTATTAAAAGCATTCATCGGGTGCTTTTTCGTAATTCCATAATTTCTTTGTTGAGTGCTTTATAGTTAAAGTGATTGAAAGCATGGTCTATCTTTGCGACTAGATGAGCAAGAGAATGAATAGATTTTTCGGGCAGCGTGGCACACCAGTGCATTGGGTGCCCTCGAAGCGTGTAGATGAACATCACGCAACTCATGTATTCTTCAAAGAATCCATGTCTTTCACACGAGCCTACAATGCAGACCGCGTATCTTACCAAAAAAGACATACATTTCGGAAGAGCAGCTCGGTAGTGAGTCACGATAGATGTGTAAAGATTCAAAATAGATATGAGGACTCAGCTTGTCATCTGGCCCTCCTTCTAGCGCCAAAATGTTGACAGTGTTGGACCCGCCAACATGTAAAGGGGATCTCCTCGGTAAGAAGTCCCAATTAGACCTCAGACCGTTTGGTGTAGGAGTCCCAACAATGGGTCGTAAGGTAATGCCTTGATCGCAATGTCACAAAGAGGCAAGTAAGATAACTCTGTCAGTAGCAAGGGTGTGACTGCTGCAATGAATCAAGGAAGGTGGATGAAAGAGTTCGCCCCTTGGCAACCTATAACATACTAAGCTAAGAAGGGAACACACGAGTGAAGATGCATCACAAGATGGAAAGCAAATTAGTTGGCAATCCAAAGTGATGGTTAAACCAACAACACATCTGCAACAAGATTCATATAATTGCATATGAAGCAGTTCATACACAAATACGAAAGTTAAGGAACATATATTGCTAAGCAACCGGAGCAGTCCAACTACAATAACAACATATGCATGAAAACGTGTTGGCTCTTATTATATAAATAAGTGTAAGTCCCAATCATACAATAATCCATGTAAACTTTCCAGCCCCAACGGTGAAGCATTACAACCACATCCGCCTACTCCTCCAAAGATATCAATTAACTCTATGCAGTGGAGAAGCTAAGGCGTGTTACAATATTGTCCAAGATTTCTTCAAGATAGCCTTATCAGAAGCTTGGTTGACCAAAAGCCCTTACAATGAGTTATGAGGCACTATTTATAGCAAAGGGTGGGGTGCCCCTTGGCATTCCCCTTTGTGACAGTTCAACTACCCTCATGACTCTTCACCTACTCTATGACTATTACATCCAACTACTAACACTTGACTTACACTTGACATGACTCAATATTACAATGCACATGTACTCATGTGAGACAAAATGGCTTCAACAAGCCATGCAAGACATCACTGACACTTGGTCCATTGTGATGAGACCAACTCTTTGACATGCTTATGATGGTGAAGGTGGCGAGCTGATGCCAAACTTGGTCATCCGTGATGGTGTGCATACACCCCATGGTGACATCTTGTTGAAGCGAACTCTTGCCTCTATTGTATCTGGTGCATTGGTTCGGTTCCTTCATCCAACTTGTTTGCTAACATGCACATGGTCTTCTTGGGTGTGGTTAAACAGGCACACACTGATGCATAATGTTTGTGCTAATCTTCAAGTGTGTGTTGGTGGTCATGCGCATCAACTTACTGAAGTACATGTTCAGCTCTAGTTGAACTTGCTTCTTTTCTTCACCTTGGTGAGTGTGCTGGATGGGTTGGATTGCATGCGTGCGCACAATGACATGCATGTTGTTGAATCCCTTGCATGCGATCAACAACACTGCTCACCATGTCTGCTTCATGTCAGTTGCTGGGATGGATCTTTAACTTGTACGGGTGTAGTTTCATCCGTGAGTGCATGTTGCGCCCACTGTTGTCCCTATTCATGTGACAACTCATTCGTCTGTTTGTGTAGCTTCATGTTCTTCCTAATTTGCTGCTTCAACACATGCAACTCCTTCTTTGTTCCATTCTTTGTCTTCGCGTGATCTTCATGTCGTGTCGTCACCTCATAGCCAGAGTCTCCAAAGTTGCTTTCATTATCAGTGGATTTGCTTGATCTTACAACTTTGGTCTGCCTCTATGTTTTCAATAACCTTCCTCTTACATTCATTGCATTCACTACATTCGTTGCGTTCATTGCATTCGTTGTGTTTGCTACATTCCATATGCTTCCTTTAGTTGTTGTTCATGATGTTGCTCGTTGTGATGCCTTGATGTTCTTGTCTACGAACAACTTGATGTCTTCGTGAGTAGGCAAGCTCGTAGACATTTGATAGACTGCATCTCCAGGTGTGCTCTGAGCAGTGTCTTCCACTCTGCCCTCTTGGAAACCATTACACCTGCACTACTGAGAGGTGGATGAACACCTGCAATACCTAGAGACATGGCAACACTCATGGCAATCAATCTGTCAGTAGAAAACCAAAATGAACTTGAGAACTTACTTGTAACATACCTGTGTGACTGATCATGAAGGTTGCGTAATTTCGGCCGGGAGGTCGGGAGACTGACTGCCAAGATTGTACAAGGCATAATCTGGGCTGCTGGGAGACTAGCTGACTGCTGGAATTGCACAATGCACAATCCATTCTGGCTATTGACTACTGGAATTGCGCAATGCACAATCTCAGTTGGCAATGGCTGCAAGCTTAGTGATTGCATTGCACAATTTTTTGGGCCAGCAGTCACTGTCTCTCATAAATGCACAAAACAGTCCTGGAGGACAGTGCCTGGGCAGAAATGCGCATTTCCTGAGAGGAAGACAGAGCCTTCCCTCTCAAGATTGTGCAATGTTATCTTGGTGAGGCAAAGTCCGGGCCAAGGCTACCCGGACTCGCCGACGGGCAACTGAAAGTGAATGTGAGGGTGAATGCATGGTGATACTAAATGTAAGCATAAGTGAATGATCATGCATGCAAACGATGAATGATTGATTTAGTAAACAGAACAACATGCGTGTGGGTGAGGCGAGTCTCCTAATCGACGACCGTTCATGAAAAACAATTTCATGCATGCGACAATAGTGAGATAGCAAAGAAAACTGAAATAGTGCTAGGACAAGCTAATATACATGTAAATGACATCAAGCACTCACTGAAATCAAGCAAATAGTACTCACACAAGCGAAAACACAAAAAGCGACAAAAATGCAACACAAGGCATGGGAAGCGAGCTTACCCCAAAATAGCTGAGCTGAATGTGCCGACAACTCCTAGATGTGATGTGGGATGTCAGAGATGCAAGGTTGATGTGAGGAATGAGCTTTGCAGCTTTCGGTTGATGAGTTTTGATAGCATCGAGGTTGTGATGTGCATGCCACAAATCTAGGGAAAGCAAAACTTAGTGGGAGGTTTGTGAAATGATCCTTACATGTAACCTCCAACTGCTAGAAAAAGATCCCTGAAACAAGGGATGCCTTTGCATGCTGCCTTAGGAGAAGAAACCCATGCATGCAAACTAGTTTTTCTCGGTCTCAGAGGGAACCGGTCAACTCAGCTGCACATGCAGGAGACTGCTCGATTGTTGGGAGAAAATGCGTATTTTTGGCTGGGAGCTAGGCTGTTTGCCCAAGAGATTTGCACAATTTCTAGGCAGAGTAGCTGACTTTTGCCCATATTTGCGCAAATTATGGGTTGAGTATCCCTACTGGGGAAAATTACGCAATTCCTGCTAGGAGTGTTAATGGATAGAATTGCGTAATTGGAGCCCAGCAGGCTGCCAGACAGGATTGAGCAATTTCTGAAGGGAAGGTTGGTTGCCCTCTAGAAATGCGCAATTTTCTTGGGGAAGCTACTTAGCCTGTAGCTGCACCAAGTCCAAGTGAACAACCTATGAGGGGAATGCATCAAGTTGTGATCAACAAGCTACCTTTGTGCAAGCAAAACACTGAAGCTTGTGAACTTGATGAAGCAAGACAAGCTGCTGTGAAGGTTGGAAGGGAGGCTCCAAAACGAAGTGAAGGAAAAATTTTGGAGGGTGGTTGTAGCCGCTACAACATAAGGGAAGCACTAAATTACTACAATATTAGTGAAGGGCTCCCTTTTGTGTTGTGTATGCCTTACATGACCCTATTTGTTGTGTTGTGAGGCCCCAACTTAGCTTTGAAGTGTAATTCCTTAACCTTGTGTGAAGGAGAGTGGCCTTAACTGTGAGTATTGTAACACACCCTCCCACTCCCTTGGGTTATTCTTAGGCAATCGAAGGTGTTACTTTAAAATTGACAAAATATCCAAGGTATATTATGAAGATGGGGTCACGAAAATCCTATTTCTCCAACCTCCTTGAAACTCAAAACCAGTGCCACCATTGTGTTTGATTCCTCAAAATATTTCTAGCAATATAATTTATATCTCAATTCGACCTTGAGATTGAAAGTTATACCTATTTAAGTATTTTCTCATCAAACCTTGTAACATCACAAGCATAACCACATGGCATATGTGGCTCAACCACATGCTCAAAATCTAGTGTGGTGTTGTAGCAAATGCAACACCCTCCAAAATTTTAGCTTGCAATCAAATTTCAGAGTCTTCCTGGGCCTTTCTCTTGATTGTTGCAAACACTTGAGCTCATTTCATGAGCTTTCTTAGAATCCTTTGACCCCTTTTGTTTGTCAGATCAGTTGTCATCTTTTGGCATGTTTGATTGTTTTTCCATGCTTGCGGACC
This sequence comes from Pinus taeda, assembly GCA_000404065.3. Taxonomy (NCBI): domain Eukaryota; kingdom Viridiplantae; phylum Streptophyta; class Pinopsida; order Pinales; family Pinaceae; genus Pinus; species Pinus taeda. The sequence goes on from APFE031149085.1 coordinate 158,467, forward strand.
TTCTCTGGTGGTTTTGAAGGTTGATCTTTGTGTATAAGAGTTGTCCTAGCTATGTAAACATTTGTCACACTCATACACACAGTTTTGAGCACTGTCACATAAGTGTCGTCACGGTCGTCCTAAAGTCTATCTCAAGTGTCGCACTTGTTGCTTCTTGTTATGAGACAGTCACATAGAGGGTAATCCTTTATCTTGATATTTTGGTGGTCTATGTTTTCGTATCATCAAAATATGTTAAGTATGTGATCACAAGTTCAAGTTCTTCATGAGTTCATCTTCCTCTCGCACTTAGCCATTTTTCCAAAAATCTTCCCGATCGGGCAACTCAGCTTCACCAGACCCCAACTGAACTGTACACTGCTCAATCTCAACCCTCAATAATTTGACCTTGTTGCATGGAATTGCGCAGTGTGTAGTCACTGTCCCCCGGGGCAGTTGCACTGCACAATTCAAGAGCTCAACAGCCCACCTTCATCCCCAGAATCGCACAACATTTCCTCCCAATTTGACTTGAACTATGCACTTCGTGATTTCAGTCCTTAAGATTCTCCCCTTACCTATTGGAACCCCACAATGTGTAAAGTACCCAACCTCCCTTGGCCTTGAGAACTGCGTATAAGTGTCCCCTAGTGTCCTCCCTCAGCCAAAGCTCACTGACCTCAAGAACTATGCACATCTGTCCTCCAGGTCTCTATGCTGCCCAATCCCCCTTTACCTCTAAAAACTGCTCAAATTTTCCTCCCAGGGTCCCATCCCGCATCAACCACTGTCTTCTTGAACTGCACAATCCTGACTCCCTGTGGCTACTGAGCAATTTTTCCCCTAGTGAGGATTGTGCTCAAAAGTTCCTCAGTTAAGCCTGAGTTGTGCTTTGCACAGTCTTAGTGATCATCCTCTCGCCCTGTCACTTGGAACTGTGCAATGCGCAGTTACTAGGCCCTCTCTCCCAGCCTGTCACCTGTCCTGGGCTCGGTTCACAGATAATAATGCATCATCACCTTAGACTAGGGAGTTTTCATATTGATGTCATCCCGTCATGAGTGAATTACAAGAACATGTACATTGTCAAATCATGGCGAGATGATGAAGAAGGAGAAGAAGGAGGAAGCATGCCTAAAGACTCATTTACAACTGGATGTACAAATGAACCTATCAAGAGCAAGCAAAAGGAACACATGTATGCAACCACATCTCAATACCAAAGATCATTGAATACCCTGCATCATCAAGCTATGCAAAGGAGAAGAGAAAGCACATCCAAGAACACATATATCACCCAGCAGCAGTAGTGGCTTGACATTGCTACTTCATCAAGCCAGTCCATGTTAGTAGTGTCATGTCAAGTCGTGTCATGAGTTGTCACCGCCACATCATTGTTGTGGTCTATGTCTTGTAGGTTTTAACCCCATACAGAAATTACCTGCATACGAATTCTAAATCACAGGAAAAATAAAAATGCGAGATCATAACACATAAAACACATATACACAGAGATTTCCCACTGGATCCCAAAATCGGGATTACCAGCTTGATTTTTCATTATATTCCTTTCAATGTTACGATACATATTTATACATGTCGAAGCATCCAATACCATGGACCGAAAACCATAGGTAGGTTCGCCCAACCTAATATAGGGTCCAAAAAAAAAATTCCCAGGGTGTTGCCCGGACCCCGTAGAGGGGGGCTACCCGCTCCCCTCAAACCCCCCGGACAGGGGGGGCCGCCACCCCCCATGACCCCCCCACTACGCAATCGGCGCAACGAAGGGGGGGCTCCGCCCCCCCTCTAACCCCCCGGTTCACTATGTGGGTTAGTCGTGGAAAGAATATAACACAACCCAACATGTATATTGTAAATCAAATGTATTGTAAGGTGGAAGTCCAATGGGCACACATGAATATGAAGAGTCATGTAAGTTGAAAAGTCAAAGGAAGTTGAACAATCATGAGGGTAGTCAAAGAGTCACAAGGGGTAGGTATCACCCCTTTGGTTATATATACCCCCTCAATGTATGAGAAAAGGAATTTTAACCTTGGCTCCTTTTGTAGATCATTAGAGAGAACAATTAGTTCTTTGAGGAGCAATGAGTGGCTCCAATGTCCCACTACTGGGGCTAGTGATGTATGATGTAAATATGTGTCTTGGAAATTTTTCTTAATTACAGAAGCCTTTTTAGGCCAGCGCATTTTCATGCATGACTTATGAATGTTTTCAAGACTATTTAGTGAACATTTGTATTTCATGTTTGCTTTCACATGTACTAAGATAGTTGAACTATTTTGGTTGTTTTAGTGCTCATCTTGTTGGGAATGTGTTGTAATTGTTGTCACTGTTGTCTCATCCTTGTGGACTATTTTGCGGGATACTAGACATACAATTCCTTAACTATCGGCTATAACGATTGTCACATCCGTTGTGGACCATTCTACTAGATGGTAGACAAATCTTCTCTTGTTCATTGGTTTTAACGATTATCACGTCTACTGTGGACTATTCCGCTGGATGTTGGATAAGCATTTTTGGTTCATGTGCGTCTCTTCCTGGCTTCCTGGGTAGTACTATTACCTCTCACTTAGAGGCTCACTTTCCGTCCCCCCCTCCCCCCCCTTTTGTAGTAAGAGAACCTAGACACAGCTGTGTTTCACACTCACCATGCACACTCATCTTGCTTTTTGAAGATATCATTGCATTACTCTCTTGTGCTGACAGTTAGAGCTTAGGCAAATCTCTAAGTATTTGGCATCCGGGCCATTATACCGGATGGGACTCCTACACCAAACGATGTGAGGTACTTCATATCGAGGAGATCCCCTGAATGTTGGCGGTTCCAACACCGTCAACATGTGGCTTCTGCCACATCATCACATTCTAGAGCCATCGCACCATACCTCCGGAAGTTTCTTGCTCAAACCTATTTGGCACGATGATTAATTTCACGTTAATTACTAGAGGGATTTCATGTTTATCGCTCTATGTTAGTCCACAGAGGCACTGCAAGTAAGCCTGGCATTAGACAGGATGTGCATATAGAAAAAAAATATTGTCTCTCATTGCTAAAAATTGACAGCATGCCTTCTATTACCTCTGATGTGGCATGACCCATGTCTTCACTTCTCATCCATGTCATTCCAAATCCACATCACCCATCTCCTCTACATCTAGTTGACATCAGAATGATTCCACCCTACCATGTGGCAACCTCTGTGGGTTCCACATGTCATCTAAAATCATCTCTTTAGCCCTCCAAAAAGGGTGCTCCTACCTGTCACGTGTCACCCCACGTTAGATTAAATTCACATCACCTAACCCCTGACGTATGTACAACCCTATGTGACCTATGTGGACATCGGCATACACAAGCCCGTTGTCTTTTGCAGTGAAAACACATTATATTTGATTTTAGGGTAATTACATGTTGCGTGAGAAATTTCAGTATAACAAACTCCCTTACCCTCGAACTCCCAGATTACTGCATCCTTGTAAAGTAAATTTTGTCCTAGCCCACCATCTGGATTCCCCAAGTCCTAGTAGCACGCCTTCACCCATGAATTCCCTGGATTTTCAGATACATCCTTCCCTCGCAAGTGATCAACCTCGTTCCAGTTAATCACCAAAGGACCCAACTCTGGATTTCATCTTACTTGTCTCCTTTGCAATATATTTAGGGTATTTCCCCAATCAAATGCTTTTGCAAAGGTGCGTAAGTGTAAGTGACCTGAATGTTTGGATTCCTGATACATATGTCGAGTCCACAATGTATTTGACTCGAATAAAAACCAACACTAGGGACTCGTCCAACCTCGGACACAAGTCCAGATCCATGTAGTATGCAGACTTAGAAATTCTAATGGATTTCTAGGGACTTACCCAAGTTTCCCTCCTTGTATATAATTGTTTAGAACATTATTTATTCTAGAATGAAACCTTCATTCCGTCTTAAGATTTTATACATTATTCATGGACATGATACAGTAAATGGATTCATCTACATGCCTACAACCAGGCATCAAACCAACTAAACAATAATTAATAATGATCCATAAATACGATGCAACAACACCATATTCAAACACATAATAAATTCAAGGTATGGACATTAAATCTATTGAGAGGTCATGCATTATAATGATAATGTAACCGCCCCACCCCAAATTTACCCACTTTTACGATCCCTTCAAGTAAATGTGCAGCAGAATGCTACTATGACATGACCTGATCTCCATGTTCTAGTTATGGAAGTTGGGCCGACAAACCGACAGCTTCACTGACACCCCTCAGAGACAGACCACTTAGAAGGTTTCAAACCACCTCAAGTGGTCAATCCCTGAGCTAGACCCTTTTTTCACCGACCTAGACCCATAACCACACCCTTGACACTACATCCATGTGGTTATGAGGCTATAACGCACTCACTGGCTTGCCTCCATGTGATTATGGCCCAAAAGCTCCATTTTTGTGTCTGTGGTTCCAAAATCTAAGCCAATTTTTTAGGCTAGTCTCCATACCACTCACCATAATTGCTTATAACTTTCTAGAAGCATAAATAAGATGCTAACAATGCTAATCATTCAAAACTTGAACAAGAACTTGACCTAACCATGCCTAGCCATGACAGGCATTTTGTCAAACATATGACAAACCTAGAAGCTACAGGTCATGAATGCATATTTGATCTAAGAGTTTGAACTTCATTTGAGAATCACCAAGAAGGCCTAATCCACTCTCATAATAGTTGCAATAACACTTGTTATCCCATGCATTCATCAACCATTCATTAGCATATCAATTCATGAACAAGAGCCATAGTTAAAACATATTATAGAATTGTTCTTATAACCAACATATAACCTGAATATTGACCATGACAGAAAAACCATCAAATCAACGTAATAACAAGTACAAGTGCTCATAGATTACAATAGGAAAATAAATCTTATTAACATATGCAAGAGCCAACTAAGTCAAGGATTTCCACATACCACCCGACCATAGATTGGGATGAACCAACTATTTCTTTTAGCCAATCACCCCCGTGCCATATTCCAAGCAAGAATGTGGAATCTCATGGGATAAACGAAGACATAATCAAATAGGTAATCCAGAGGTTAAACCACCTCCACCCTCAAACTACCGTGATCTCACCTAAACTGGTCCCAGGATCACAAAACCAAACCAAGCTTGTATGCCTCAAAATTTCTTCACCATACCTCAAGGAATTTGCCTATCTCGACCCACCTGTTGAGGGATTCCTGGAGAAAACCAACTCCACCTCCAACCCTTGGGAATTTTCCTGAGACCACCTCACCTGGTTCCAAAACCTTCCGGAAATCCAAAGCTCAACCAAAAATGAATCCATCACACCATGGCTATCTAGGAAATGACAAGGCAAGGTTGAAACCACTGTCAAACCAAGCAAAACCCATGCCAATGACAACAAATAAACCAAATAAACAAATGCATGTACCATGCATTCACACCTCAATTAGGAAATCACACATGCAACCTATTACGTACAAAATCTTCATGTTGAAGCCACCAATCCAACATTCTCCTTGCTTTCCTTTGATTTCATTTGCCTTCCTTGCTTGTTATGTCATCTGCTTGCTTATTTTCTCCTCTTGGGGCTCTCTCTCCCTTTCTTGCTTGACCCAAGCTAAAAATGACAAAAGTTGTGAATTGGTTCTCTAATGCCTTTTTATTATTGATGTCTCCATTTTCTTCATTTTCCTTCATTTTTCCTCTAATTTCCTTAACATGCAAATATGTGTCTTGTCACCTTCCCTTTCCCCTATTTTCCTTATTTTCATAAATAAATGTTAATTATTGTCTATTTTCCTTTTACAATGCCTTTTTCCAATTCCCATAGCCATAAATAAACCAAAAGTGATGCCCACTATAGTGTTTTGCCCAACATTAAGCTTGGAATACATTTCCCATGACCTTGATCTTATTTTTGACTTTATTATCCTTTATTACATTTTAACTCGGGGTTGTTACAGATAATTTGTCGAAAGAGTTAAGGGCATAAACACTCACATCAATTTAACTCAAAGCTCTATACATCTTGCAAGATTCTTATACAATAGATAGTGCATATCCATTATGCATAAATAGAGTGCATAACATTATCAAGCAAGAACAATGAACCTTTCAATTTATATGTAGGGCAACCATCAAAGCACTGGTATTAACATTTATTGGCATTTCTCCATGCAACCAGCCACAATGGCACATGTAATCAAGAAAATTCATTTCATCCACATAAATTTAGTATTCCAACTTAGCCAAAAGAACATCCAAGGCACATTGCCATCAAGGACATGTAGTAGTTTTCAATGACTATTTAGGAACATTACAGAGCCATACATCAACTAATAACATACCAGTCATGGTAATCACTCATATTCAAATACACATAATACAAGACACTTATCTGAATGGCTAGAGATGATTAAAACTGAAGGTGGGACTTCAACTCTCCACCCAACCATATGCCAACTGCACCACAATATTTCTTGCAGCTGTCCACCTCCAAGATCCACGATCTAAGGGATTTCTTTCTCAGGGATTTAAATCAGGCTCAACTTGGATAATTCTCAACTCCAAGAGTATGGTTTTACTTTATAGGTGGATTATCAACTATGTCTTCAAGGCAAGCACTGCAAAACTTGTATCTCACTGTTTAGGTGGTTTATCAGCTTACTTTGAAAGTAATAAACAGTTTACCATCCCTTTTCAGCAAGCACCCCAGTGGATTTCTACCCTATCTAATGGTTTATTGGCCTTCTTGAAAAGCACTAAGTTTTTTAATATCGACCTTCTTGTTATATCGACCTTCTCAACAAGAAGTAAGTGGTTTATCAACTTTTTTGGAAAGCACTAAGTGGTTTATCAACACTCTCATCAAGCACTTAGTGGTTTATCAGCCAACTCAGTAATAACTCATAACCCAATTCCTCCTTTGAGCCTCCGAGTAACCTTCATGCATGGAAACCACAATTCAACAACTTTTATGCATTAATATTGGGAATCACGTTTGATGAGTCTAATCATACCTCCTAAAGTGTGCAACTCCTTACTCCCACATTCTACCTTGTATTTTCTCCAATTTTTTTGCACTCTGTTTATCCCTGCATTCTCAATGTTTTGCTTATCGTTCTTTCTTTTTTGTATAGGCTCTTCGTGGTGCCCTCACAAGGCTATTCACTTCCCATCCCTTTCACATTGTGGAATTAGGGAAGAAGATGGGCATCTCCTCTACCTCGTCATGTCTTTTCCAATTGTTTGGTGACAAGCGTTTAAGTACACTAACCAACACCACTCACATCTCTCCCTCAAATCATGGATCTGTTTGTCCTAGTTTTTAGGCTAACCAAATATAAAATTATTTTAAAATCACAATCATCATTCATCGTTACAAAATTAGGGGCTAATATAAGGGTGGTTACAAGCCCCACCCCCTTAAAGGAGCACCATCCTCGGTGCTTTTTGTAGCTATAAAGCAAAGGACAAAAACTAAGCTTTATATAATAACTCTTACATCTGCTTATTCATTAAACAAAAATGGGTATAACACCCTCATTTGTTATAGCATCTCCCAGGTGGCTTCATTGGGTCCAATGTGCTTCCATTGTACCTTGACCTACTCTATTACTTAATTTTGAAGCGTGATTTGCCTTCGGTCTAGGATTCACAATAGTTTTGGATGGAACTCTTCCTCGGGTTCCAACTGTAGCAAATACCAATCAACAATATGATTAGCATCACATACATACTTCTTAAGTAAATAAATGTGAAAAAAATTATGTGCATTCACTATGGGTGGCAAGGTTGGCCTAGAAGCTATTGGCCCTAATTTATAAGCCACTCGCACCACTCTTTCCAAAATATGAAAGGTTCCACAAAATCTAGGTACCAACTTGGCACAATACCCCACTTTCAGTGAGCTCTTCCTCAACCTAATGTAGAGATACACGTGTTCTCCCACTTGGAATTCATTGTGCATCCTCTACTTGTTTGCATAACTCTTTTGTATATCTTGAGCTACCTTCAATTTTTGTCTAATCTTAACCACTTCCTGTTCCATTTCCTTCAACAGATTTGGTCCAAGAACTATTTTGTTTACTGGGTCATCCCACCTTATAGGAGTGTTACATTTTTAGGCACATAGTACCTCAAAAGCGCTCATCCATATTGATTCTTGATATCCATTGTTATATGAAAACACCGCTAATGGTAGGAAATCTTCCCACTCCTTTGGCTAATGCATGACATACATTCTCAACATGTCCTCCAAAATTATGCTCACCCTTTCCATCTGGCCATTTGTCCAAGGATGATAAGCAATACTAAAATCTAGCAAGGTTCCAAAACTAGTAAGCAACACCTTCCAAAAATTAGAAGTGAACTTAGCATCTTGATCTGATATAATCTTCTTAGGCACACCATGCAACCTGAATATTTCCTTCATGGATATTTGGGTTATATCAATAGCTTTGTGAGTGGACTTGAAAACTATAAAGTGAGTTTCCTTACTTAGCCTTTCCACCACCACCATAATGGAATCATGTTGTTTAATTGTTTTTGGTAATCCCATAATTAATTCCATGGATATGACTTCCCACTTCCACTCAAGGATTGGGATTGGTTGCAATAATCCTACTAGATGTCGACATCCTACCTTCACTTGTTAGCCTTCGAAACACTTGGAAATATACTAAGAAACATACTTATTGAATTCTAGCCAATAATACATTTTCCTTATGGATGTTATCATCTTCTAATAACCAAGATGACCCAATTAATGTATTTTATGGAATTCATCCAGGATGAGCCTCCTCATATTAGCTACAACATGCACATACTTTCTATTTTTGAATAACAACATACCATCATCAGTGAGTTGGTAGCCCTTGCTCACAAATCCTTTTGGTTCCTGATTCCAACATTTCTTTACATGTTGGTAATGTTCATCATGAGATCATACCTCTTTAATCCTTTTTGTGATGTCATTTATGCAAGTACTCAAGGCTACCAAGTAGGCCTCTTGTAGACTCCTACTGAGTGCATCTACCACCTTATTTTATTTTCCCTTGATGTGTTTTATCTCAAAATAAATTTGTTGATAAATCTAACCACCTAGCTTGTTTGGCATTTAATTTAGGCTAGTCAAACAGTTATCACAGTCTCCCATGGTCTATCATCAACACAAATCTTGTCCCCAATAAATAACGCCTCCACATTTTTAAAGTGTCTATTATTGTTGCTAGCTCTAAATTGCGGGTAACATAATTCTTCTCGTGTTCATTTAATTTCCTTGATTAATAACAGACAACATGTCCTTCTTGCATTAGGACTCCACCGATTCCTTCCTTTCAAGAATTTGCGCAAACCACAAAGTCCTTTTATGGATTTGTTATTCTTAATGTAACAACCATGGGTTAAAAGTTCACGCAATAAAAGATAAGAGACCAAGGTCATGGGACACGTATTCCAAGCTGAACGTTGCAAAAAAACTCTATAGTGGGCATCACTTGTTGTTTATTATGGCTAAGGAAATTGGCAAAGGCAAAGAGGCATCAATTGGCATTTATTTATGAAAATAAAGGAAAATAGGTGAAAAGGGAGATGAAGGGTCATAGATTTGCATGAGAGGGAAATTGAAGGGAAAGTGAAGAAAAATGAAGAAAAATAGAAGTCTCAATGATAAAAAGGATTTCGAGGATCAATTCATAGGTTTGGCCAGTTCAATTTTGGAGCTCTCCTCTATTCTCTCATACTCTTGCACACATATAACATTTTTGGAGCACTCTAGAATTGTGGAAAGGAAGGCAAGGTAAGGTCAAGAAATCTAAATGAAGGACAAGGAAGGAAAAGGACAAGCAAGGAAGGTTGGATCAAGCAGCTTCAACAGGAGGGTTTTTCGGGTAATAGGTTACATGTGTGATTTCCTAGTTGAGGTGTGAATGCATGGCACATGGATTTGTTCATTTGGTTCATTTGATGTCATCAACCCAGGTTTTGCTTCGTTTGATAGTGGTTTCAACATTGCCTTGTAATTTCATGGATAGCCATGGTGTGATGGGATTATTTTCTAGTTGAGGTTTGGATTGCCGGAAGGTTTTGGAACTGGGTTAGGTGGTCTCAAGAAAATTCCCAAGGGTTGGGGATGGATATGGTTTTCTCCAGGAAGCCCTCGATAGGTGGGTGGAAATAGGAAAATTCCTCAAGGTAATGGTGAAGAAATTTTGAGGCATCCAAGCTTGTTTTGGCTTTGTGACCTCTTGACCAATTTTGGTGAGATCACAATAGCCTGAGGGTGGAGGTGGTTTAATCTCCAAAAATCCTTGGTTTTTTATATCTTGAGATCGCACATTCATGCTTGGAATATGGCATGGGGGTGCTTGGCTGAAAGAAATATTTGGTTCATCCCAATATATGGTTGGATGGTACGTGGAAGTCCCTAACTTGGTTGGCTTTTGCACAAGTTAATAATAGTTATTTCCTATTTCAATCTATGAGCACTTGTACTTGTTATTATGTGGCTTTAGTTGTTTTTATCATGGTTCTTATTCTGTTTATATGATGGTTATAAGCATGGATTTGTAATGCACTCTAGCTATGACTTGCTCAATATTTGATAAGTATATGAACAGTTGATGAATACATGGAATAACAAGTGTTATTGCAACTATTATGAGATGGAATTAGACCTTCTTAGTGATTCTAAGATAAGTTTTAAACTCCTATGATCAAATACAAATTCATGATCTGTAACTCACATGTTCATCATACGTTTGAAAAACTGATTGTCCTTGTTAGATCAAGTTCTTGTTCAAGTTTTGTATGGATAAAATTGTTATCATGTCATTTATCATTTTGAGAAGTTACAAGTAGTGGTCTAGAGGCTAGCCTAGAAAAGTGGCTCAGATCTCAAGAGCACACCCTTTGAATTGGAGAATTTGGGTTGCAACCGCATGGAGGCAGTGTTGTGCATGTGGTTGGAGGGTCACAACCGCACCCTTGCAGGCTTATGCATGCAGTTGGGGTTCTATATCAATGAAAAAGCAATCTAGCTTTGGGTTTGGTCACCTGGGTTGGTTCTTTGGCCCTTGAGTGTCCTGTAAGCCTTGAGGGATGTCTATGAGTTGTCAATTGTTGGCCCCACTTCCACAATTAAATCTTGGAGGTGGGGTGAGGTCATAGTAACTCTTCATCTCATGTTTACCCTAACAGGGAAGTGAAATTGGGTAAATGTGGGATGGGGTGTTTACACTTAAGATCGATGCACATGTGAGTAATTTCTTAAGCTGCTCAAAACTGGCTAGAAATTCTAGTGTACATTAAAATTTGACTCCTTTACCTTGCAAAGAAGTGATTGGATGTCTTATCCTTAATAAGTCTTAAATGAAACTTCAGTAATATCTAACTAACCCCATGAAATATCTGACCTCTGTGACATTCCATGGAGTGGGCCACTCCATTATAGCCTTGATATTTTCCAAATTTGTGGCCAATCCTTCTTTTGAAATGACATGACCCAAGTAGTGAACTTGTGTTTGGAAAAATTCGTACTTGTTGAGTTTTGCATACAACTTATGCTTCCTTGATAACTATAGTACTACTCTCAGGTCGTCTTCATTCTCTTCTTTGGTTTTTGAATATACCAAGATATCATCTACAAAGACTAGTACATATTTATCCAAATAAGGTATGAGGAAAATTTTCATCAAGCACATGAATGTGTATGGGGCATTTATAAGCTTAAATGACACTGCTACAAATTCATAATGGTCATATATAGCCTTGAATGTGTTTTTATGAATGTATTCACATTTATTCCCAACCTAATGATACCCAAACCTCAAATCTATTTTCGAAAACATCACAACCCCTCTCAATTTTTTCCAAAGGAAAAATTGTAATCTTTCATTAAGATTGAAAAATTACATATAGTAGATGCCCAAGGCATATGCATAACTGTTGGCCCAAGGCCAGTGCTAGATACATATGAGTAGATAAGTTATGGCGATCGCCATTTCCAGAGAAAAAAAAAAAAAAAAACTATATAAAAATCACCTCGCAGGTTGTTTCGAGCTAGATCAATCTGATGAGCCATATATATATGTACATAGAATTTTACAAAAAAGCACAACTGATAAATAAACATGTAAGCGGAAATTTTTAGGGCCTATCTACCCTATGTTATGCTTGATCTATATATGGGTGATGATAATATTGGTATTGTTCAGCACTGTGCTGCTCCTGGACCATCCACAGGCCTTAGGGTAGTATCATGGCCTCCTTGGAAAGCCTGTCAGCACTCTCGTTATATTCCCTGTAAATGTGTTGACGTGAAATTGAGTAAAATTTTTTTTTGAAGGTGACAAATTCGTCCAATATGTTTCTAAGTGTGTGAGCATGACAGAGGTTTGTGTTGTTGAACCAGTTTATAGTGATTTTAGTGTCCCTAAAAATATTTATGTTTGTGCAAGCATGTGCTAAAGCAAAATGCAATAGGTGCTTGAGGGTAATTAGTTCAACAAAGTTGTTTGTTCCCTCCCCCAAACCAAGCTGGACTTTAAATGAATGTTGCTATGTTATATGCAAAATGAAACTGCCTCCATAACCATGAGATTGGGTAGCACCATTGAAGAATGACCATGGGCGGGTTTTGTCAATTGGTCCCCAGGAGAATGTGCGTTGAGTGGGGGGTTGGACAACCTCCAAGATATCGCGGTATGTTTCCACTGCCCTTGCGATGATGAGAGGCCATCGAGCCACAACTCCATTGAAAATGATATTATTGCGGGTAAGCCAAATCTTCCAACACAGGAGTAGGGGTAAGCATAATTTTTTAGTGCCATGGTAAGCAGCAAACCAGAAGTTCCAGGCTTGTTTGATGAGGTTCCCTGCCACCTTTCTTGGATGGATAGAGTATGAACAATTGATTGCCACAGATGAACAACAGTAGGGCAATGTAGGAACAAATGCTCATTTATTTTCGATTCATGTTTGCACAATACACACTAGTGCAACCCAAAAATACATCTGTGGGTGAGATATTCTCCAGCAGGTATTTTTTTTTTTTGTTTAGTACACTCCACATAAATAGTCGAGCCTCAGGAGGTGCTTTCATCTTCCAAAGATGGCGCCACCAGTTCTGTACTTCCTCTGGTTTTTTATCCGTTAGAAGAGAGAGGTATCCGATTTTCGGGGTGTATTTGCCATGTTCTGCCGGGGTCCAAATAAGTTCGTTTGGGCCCTCTTTAATATGGACATGCGCTTCAGATATAGCAATTAAATATCCTCCCCAGTATTGTTGCCATTGTTCAGGGATGCCAATAGTGTGAGCCAGTAACCATGCTTGCTAGAATAAAGAATTGTGTTCCCTGTCTACTATCTGTGCAACCACCTTTATGTCCCTTTGCTGTAGATGGTGTATCAGGTATGGAGGGAGCTGATATTTGTTGCCTCCCTTGATCAATGGATCCATATTGATGTGCCCCTAATTTTCGTCATTTATTCTCCATGCCAGGCTTGCTCTGATAAAAGGCATAGTTTGCAATATCGCCTTCCAAACAATAGAAATTCCAGTGCGCGGCCAGACTGCCAATTGGACCCAATCCATTAGCTACTGAGGCCAAACATATTTGTGGTATGTGACATTAGTCCAGAGATTTTGTGCAGTGAGGAGAGTCCAACCCATCTTTGTTGCTAATGCTTGTGCAAAGACAGCCAGATCCTTTATACCCCGTCTACCCCATCTTTTTGGTATAGCTATATTTTTCCAACCAACCCAAGCAAAACATTTCCCTTCTTTTTGTCCATTCCAAAGGTATCTGTAGCATATCCTCGGGATGTGGGCAAGAATTCCCCAAGGGATCCAGGCCAGTGACATCTAGTACATAGGTGTGGCCTCCAGAACAGATTTGATGAGGACAAGGTGTCCGGCTTTGGATAAGAACTTGTGGTTCCAATTTGTCAATCTCTTTCCTATTTTGATCACCATCCAGATCCAATCTGCAATCCTGTAGCCATGTGGTTTGATCCAAAACCCCAAATATTTTAGGCCATTTACCAGAGGATGCAGTTGGTGTTGAGCCTCAAACCTACACTTCTTTATACATCCTCTCAGCCTCCTTTTCCTATTCATTTCCTTCTTTTGCCACTCATTCCCTCCATCAAATTGCTCAAATCATTGTATTTTAGGACTTTTTACATGGTTTGCTAATTATGCTAATGACTGTGTTTGGTTTAGAATTTTGGTTCAAATTGCTGCGTTTCCGCAGCTCACACAGGGTTTCCGCAGCTGATCCCGGTTTCCGCAGCCAACCTCGGATTCTGCAACTGTTTTATTAAATGATATGTTTCAGGTGTCCTCCGGGAAGAAGAGCCACATGGGCAAGTTCGTGGAACCAAGGACATGGTGTGTGTCCCTCCAGATCACCCAAACCAGTCATCAAAACCCGTGGTCAACGAGGAGGCAACTACGGTCAACAGAGGTCATTGGCGGTGGCACGGCTCTGCGTGTTCTGTTTTAGAGCACGTGAAGAACAGGTGGCATCATCCTCAGTCACGAAGATAGTGGGAAACATGAATCCAACAACGGATTGAATGCCCACAACGACCGTTGCCTAAATCTGAGGACGCAGCAAGACTACGTGTTTTTGCACAGCTGCTCGAATAGCTTAGTTTCCGTTAAGTTAGTTCGCTTTCCTCAGTTATAAATAAAGCGTCTTTGAACGCTGGATAGTTAGTTGTTAGCTGCTGATATGTACTTTTGAACTCCCATTGTATTTTCTATTTCATGCATAATATATGAGAAGACTGTTTTCTATTTAAGCGTGTAATTGATCTTTGAACCGACTGGAGTAGGAAGAGGCTGTTTACTAAAGGCCTGTACAATACCTTTTAATTTCCTGCATTTCTTTCTTTCATTTTATGTATATAATGCCTTTGATTGCTGTATTTTGTTAACTGTATATACATTTCGAATTCTGCTTGTTTATATTTCTGCACTTTTCCATGACTGATCAGTGTGTTATGCAGGTTTCTTAGGTGTACCCGGGACAGTTTCTTTCTTTTCTTTTTCACAACTAGTGACACTTGTGATCATCTTGTCTATGTTGCTGATCTTCCTTGTTTTGCAGCCTTTATTTCCTTACTATCATTTAGTTAATTTGCATAGTTGCTTTCTGCTTTTAGACATCAAGTTGTTTATCTATTGATGGTTCCTTCTTCATAATTTAATATCTTCATTGAGGACCAAAATATCACTTAGCACAGCTTGGTTTAGTTATTCAAGAACTCACAATTGCTTGGCTTATTTTTAATTGTCTCTCACATGATATATTCAGTTAAAAGGCAAGAGGTTAAGAAGAAGTGAAAGTATTTGTGACTAGTCTTTCTTTTATGTAGATTTACTTTAGTTTAACATTGCTTACTTGTTATTTGACATAGATTTCATTTTCATTTTTCTTGCAGCAACAGAGATACTGGGCCAATGTCATTAGTCTTTTATTTGATGCCTTTATTTTCCTTTAAAAGTTGATTTCATTTCAGTTGTTGTTCAAGCTTTCTTTTAAGTTATAAAAAGCTCATCACAATCTCACACACTTCACTCGCTTTATTTCATTTCCATCACATCACATTAGGAGAGATATACTTGAAAACAAACTTAAAAAGTTAAAAACGACAAAAGTTTAAGAAATAGTTGCCTAAGTACATACAATACACCTCACTTCATCAGCTTACGAGCCCCGGGTTGACATTTAAAAGTTGCAATTTAGACATTACTAAATTGACCAAACAGTTGGTATGGGAAAAACTGAAGGGAAAATCTATCTTCCTGAGGGCAGGTGTGAGACAGAGTGATAGTGGACTTGGCTTGATTTTCTTCCATTCCTGTGGCATGTGCAAAAAGTGATAAGATTTAAAAGAATGTGGCGGAGTCCTGGATGTTGCCATCAAGAAATATAAGGACATCGTTAACAAATAAGAGGTGAGTGAGATAACAGAGATCACTCATTTTCATCCCTTTGAGCCTACCTTCCCTTTTTGTTGTTGCAATGAACATACTGAGGCCCTTCATCAAAACCAGAAACATAAGGGGAGAGAGAAGGCATCCTTGTCGGAGGCCACGCTCCGCATGAAAGAAATGTGAAGCTGATCCATTTATGAGGACACTGAAGGATGTCGAGGTGATACAACACATGATCCAATCCGTGAATGATGATGAGAAGCCCAGGTGGATAAGGATCATTTTTATATAAAGCCAACTAACCAGGTCGAATGCCTTTGCTAGATCAATCTTTAGGATAATGCCTTTCATATTTTTAACTTTGATAGAGTGTAATGCTTATTGAGCTGTGCCTATGGCCTCATGGATCTGTCGATCCTGTAGGAAAGCAAATTGCTCAAGAGATATATGGTGGGAGAGAATGGGTCGGAGCCTATTTGCGATGATCTTAGCAATGATTTATATAGAGAATTGCAGAGAGGGATAGGGCGGAAATCATTGAAAGTGGTTGGGGAGTCCAATTTAGGTATCAAGGCAATAAAAGTGGAGTTTATGGCATCATACATTTTACTTGTGATCCTGCATTATTCAACCACTTTGAGGAGATATTGACCTATAAGTTCGTAAAAAGCTAGATAGAATTCAATAGACCATCCATCCAGTCTCGGGCTTTTATATTTAAACCATTTCAGAGTCCCTTCGAGTTTTGCAGAGGAGATTGGAGCAGTAATCTCTTTTGTTGTGTCCATATTGATGAAACTAGGGAAATGTCCTGCCAAATGAATAATTTCCGTAAGATTTGTAGCAGGTGGTGCCTTGTAGAGGTGTTGGAAGTGAGAGTTCCCCAACTGTGAAAGGTGGCTGAAAGTATTAGTTGTCCCTCCATCATGCGTGGGCATATTCCAAATGGTGTTGGATACTTTTCGCCCCTTGGCATAATTCTGAAAGAACTTTGTATTCTCGTCTCCGACTTGTAGCTAGGTCGCTCTTCTCTTGAGGTGCCATTTTTCCTCCCTTTCCTTCAGGATTTTGGATCGTTGATTTTCCAGGTCGATAAGATGGGACTTTGCTTTTGCAGATATGAAGCTCCTATTCCAGTCATCCAAGAGTGCGGCCAATGATGACTTGACAGTGGCAAGGGTGTTGTCATCCTTCAAGGTCTTTTCCTTTTCCCATTGAATAGATAATTGTTTGAGCTGAGAAAGGTTGTAGAAGAAACCTTCAGCCAGGGAGCGTCCCCTAGAGGGAGGGTTTGCCATCCAGAAATTGTTGATTAATTTGGAATAGGACGGATCTTGTAGCCAGGTCGAATTGAATTTATAGGGCACCTTGGGTTTTTTTTGGAGGACCAATGATTTCCAAGAAAATAGATGGGAGATACCTCCAGAGCCAACCCATTGTCTGTAGAGAGATAATTTTTGTAACAATGGGATCTTGATCAAGAATCTGTCCAATCTCCTGGCTAAAGCCACCTACCCCACTCTCCTATTTCTCCATGTGGGCATCAGCTTATTCATGGGGATATTAGTCATATGGGAAAGTTCCAACAGTGCTTCCATGGTTTCAGAGAGCGGGTCTACCTATGCAGAAGAGACCCAGGACTCGCCATACCCTAAGGAGAAATTTAGATCACCTCCAATGATGAGATTATCCAGAGAGGTGATAGAGAGGTTTAAGAGACGATACCAGAAGGCCACTCACCCTTAACAGGGCCTATATACATTGATGACCCAGAGGTCCATTCCAAGATCAATAGAGAAAAAGTCTATCCCAATGAAGCCCACACCTGCCCAGGTAGACTTCAGGTTTATGGAACGAGGATTATATCCCAGAGCCAAACCCCCAAATCTCCCATATGCATCTAGGGAGAGGAAGGACTAGCCTGTTTTCAGAGATCCCAGGATTCGGGTAATATGCTCCACCTCGCCATGGGTTTCTTGTAGGAATATCAAGTTAACAGGCTCAGAATCAAAATGTCTATAGAGGGTTAGCTTTTTGGGCGAGCTAGCCATGCCAATTGAAAGAGAGCCACTTCATGGAGGTAACTAGTCATGGGAGTTCAAAGCTCTAAGAATCCGGTCCAAGGATGTTTGTTTGCCAGAGACCACCTCGGCCCCAACCTATAGTATAGCTTTAGAGAGAAAGGATTTGCGGCCGTGGGGGGCTTGTGGGGTAGTAAGGGGATGGAGAGGCCCAATCCAAAATGGGAGGGGGAGGATTCAGATGAGAGAGAGTGGGGATAAAGATTGTATGTGTGGGGGGGGGGCGGGGGTCAGAAGGTGCAATGGGTGGAGGGGAGGAGCAGAGGGGGTTTCAAGGGGGGAGGATGGGAAGGTTGTAGAGAATATTGGCTGATGGGAGGTCAGGGAGCAAGGGATGGAATGTAGAATGCGAGACTGATCCATTACTGATGCATTGTGCAGATGGAATGCAGTACAAGCAATAGTAGAAGAAAAAATAGGGTGGGAAAATAGTGGATTACCTGAGGAGTGTGCAGCCTCTACTGCTGCCCTTGATCGAGTCATCAGTGGAGATGGTGAATGAGGGGCATTGTCTAGAGCTTGCTCAGTTGTGGTTTCCTTCCCGGTCGGAGGAATTGCTGCTGCTGGAGTCTTCTCAGGGGAAGTTGTAGCAGTCTTGTCCATCTCCCTATCTGTGCCCACTGGCAGATCGAGAGATTTTTGAATCAAGGAGCATTCTTTGAATATATTCCCTACTTTGTGGCACTAACAACATCTAAACAACACACCTTCATAGTCTAGGATTTGGATCCTTGTGAATTTCTGTCACTGCAGGGCTATTTTCTCCTCCAAACCGTCCCAAGTATCCGGGTGCACCAAGATGCAAGCACGAGTACGGTTCTTTGATTGTATGGACTTGTCATAGTCCAAGTAGGTGCCCAGGGTATTCCCAATACACACAAAAACCTCCTCAAACCAGTATTGAAGGGGTAAACGAGGTAATCTTACCCAAAGGGGGCCTACCCCAATCTATTCTCTTTCTGGGTTGAAGATTGGACTCCATCGCTTTAGCAGGATCGGGGCCATTTCTATGTGCCAATACCTAACAAGCACCATGTTTGTGTACTCTTCCAGGGCAATGTGGAGCGTGAACCATTCTTGGGGTAGGATCTACACCTTAGGTAACTCTTTGGAAATTTTACCCCATATCTCTTTTACCCATAGCCCAAGTCACTCCGCAGAATAGGCTCACCCGTGAACCCTACCCACGAGGACTTCACCTACCGTGTCTGCTACTTCCCCCATGGTTAGACCTTCCCCAAATTTGATAGTGAAGTCTTTCCCGAAGGCCTTTACGCACTTGATTTTCCTTTTCCCAGTTTTGGGCGTGGTTGGATGGTCCTGCAACAACCCCTCTTAATTGGTTGAATAACCCTATCAATTATGGGTAACGGGTACTTTTTTTTCACCATAGCCTTGTTTAGTTGTCGGTAGTCTATACATAGCCATAATGTACCATCCTTCTTTTTGAAAAAAAATGGTGGAGCTCCCTAGGGTGATTGATTGGGTCAAATGTATCCCTTATCTAGCATCTCTTTCCGTTGCAACTTCAATTCTACGAGTTTAGGCATATTCATGTGATATGCAGTCTTTGTTGCTGGCACTATTTGTTGAATTATTTCAATGGTAAAACTGATGTCTCTCATGCGTGGTAGTCTCAACACGTCACTATTTTTTTTAACATCGGGTGTATTTTAAATTGATCCACGTTGCCTTCGATTTCCTTCGTCGCATGTATCGTGTACAGTGAACAACCCTTTATGTTGCATCACTTCACTTAAAGCATGATTTATTTTCCTAAGCATGATTGGCCTCTTTATCCCCTACAACTTTATCTTCTCGCCAACGTCATTTAGGCATTCCGATGTTTTTTTGCAGCAGTCAATCTTGGTTTTATGGGATGCTAACTAATCTATGTCAATTAAACACATCATGTGATCCCAACGGTAATAAATTGAGAGCAGTTATGGTGGTAATACCATTAATCTCCATAGGGAAAAACTTCATTATGTCTGTCACTTGCCTCTTAGTCTCCATGGCCAGATGAACTAGAAAATATTCTTCATGAGTTTTCTTTGGAAATTCACATTTCTTTGCAAGCTTTGGGCTGATATAGTTAAATTTAGAACCGGGGTCAATCAAAATTGAAACAGGTTGGTTAATGATCATACATTCCATTTGGATTACTGCCACTTGTTGTTCTATTTTCCTATTATCCAACTCAACACAAATTCGTGTTATGTTCTGAGCCACATCATTCATTGTAATTACTTCTTGTAATTGTATAACTTCATGTCAGTCTGTAATCATTGAGGACATTTCCTCCATAAATGGTTTTCTCCACAAATCCAACATTGTACATGCCCTTTCGTAGACCCTTCAACCTCATGTTTATCTCTCCATCGAAGGTGGGAGGATTTTCTCTCTTGAACTCCTCTAACATTGAATTCTTATTGCTTCTCCTCTAATGGTGGTGTTTCTTAACTACAATATCTGATGATCAGTTAAGGTTGTTTGAATCTCTTTTGGGAGCGTCAAGTAGAATTGTGCCTTCATCTATAGTTTTATGTATTTTCCTTGACTTGCTTCCTCTTTCCCTATTGGTATCTAACCTTTGCCTTTGGACCTATGACAAACTATATTTGGACTTATGCATGTCTAGGTAGCTAACACCAAGCTCTTGTTTTTTATGCCTTTGCAAGTTTGACAGGCTCTACAATATCACAACATTTACCTTTGCTTTCCTTTATTGCACTCTAACAATCTTTTCATCATCTACTTTGCAACTTCTCAGTTCAACTTTTAGGCTTTTAAGGGTGTCCATCCAATTAGGAGGGTTGTTGGGTGATTTAATTGCAAGTTAAATCCCTATCATTAATTGTCAACTCGGGGTTTGTAGAATTGATAAGATATACATGTACGATATGTACTAGGTGGTTATCTTTCAGATTAGATTAATCTAATGCAATTAAAACTAATTACAAAACAAA
Source organism: Pinus taeda (assembly GCA_000404065.3). NCBI lineage: Eukaryota > Viridiplantae > Streptophyta > Pinopsida > Pinales > Pinaceae > Pinus > Pinus taeda. The sequence continues at coordinate 179,502 of APFE031149085.1, forward strand.
TTAAATCAATCTAATTCAAATCAAACCAAACCAAATATAAAGAAATTGAAATCACACTTGCGTAAAGGAAATCACACGTGCTTGAAATTGAAATCGCACTTGTAGAATTGAAATCACACCACACTTGCATAAATGAAATCACACCACACTTGCATAATTGAAATCACACCTACTGGAAATTAAATCAAACTTATTGAAATGAAATCACACTTGCTGAAAGTAAAAGCACACTTGCATGAAAAGAAATGAAATAAAATAACTACACTATGTTACCAATATGTACAAAGATGTGCAAATTGTGGTTGATGGGGGCCCTCCATTCCTCAGCAAGCACAGTAAACAAACTATCACATCTTGGAGATCAAAGTGGCAATATGTATTTCATAAAGATGAAGTTACAAGATATTATAGGAATTCTATCCCCTCACTTTACAAACCACATGGATGTAACTTGGAACCTCCAACTAGCAACTATCACTAACAACAACACTAACTAGTTGCAATTGACAACTGATAACTAACAACCTTTTGTATGAAGGGTGCACTCCTATTTATACAAAAATTGAGGATAACTATACAATAAATATAGATACTTAGATCTCTCCTAAATCCACATTTATCTCTTGTGGTTACAACCAATCTCCTAAAAATGTAAGATACAAATCCTCACAAAATCTTCTCATCCGTGCTTCTTCTCCTTTGGATGTGCATAGTTAATGATCCACATCTTCTACAATTATTCCACAAATCCTCATGAGTTGGAATTTGAAATTCGAATTTGTGGTTGGATGGCCAAGTAGGACCCTTTTAGAATCTCCAAGTAGGCCTACAATATCACAAAACTCATAACACTTTTAGATATATTTGAAAATATGTTAATTTCTTAACATTTAATCACAAATTCACTTAAAATACTTAAAATTAATGACTTGGAAAAATATTACTGTTAAACCCATATGCTGATGAAAATGGTTACTTAATGTAAGGTTATGGGGCTATAGAGTTACTGAATGAGGATAAAATGATGGAAATGAAGGTGAAAGTGGATGACATTTTGGAGGCGTAACAAGAGTCTTCTTCTTTCCTTTTCCTAACTAAATTTTCTGCTTGATCATGCTAGTATCTATTTGTGCCATATTGCTCCATCCAACTACTTATCCTTTTTTCTCTCTTGTTTTTCCTTGGTGTTTGCTTATGTGTTGTTACACACACATAATTGTTAGCCAACCAAAATGAAATTAAATACATTTACCCATCGCCTTGTCTTATTTGCAATAAGCATGTTGATGTGAAACCATCTAAAACATCAAATCATGGTTAGTATGCATATTTAAAGATAAAATAATTGTTGAAGAAAAGTGTAACTAGGTTCGGTACCTACAAATGTAATTTTGATCTCTGTACTTGTCAAGAAAAATAAATATTATTTTTGTAAATTAAATGAATGAGTTTCTTGCTCATTTCATAGGTCTAAAAAATTCAAAGAGTCAAAGTCATATATAAGGATCTCTTCTTGAGCCTTCATGTAATGTATGTGGGTCAAGCGAATGTCTAAGAACAACCCTCCAATACCAGCACAATCCTCTTGAAGACAGGCAAGCAAAAACGATGAAAAAAACACAGTCACGTCGACCAGCAAAATGAATTTAAATAAAAGTCATGTCGGCTTGCAAAGGGGACACATTAGTTCACTTGGTAATGCCGGCTTGATATCAAGACATAACACATATAATAGGTAGTTGGATTCACTGCAAAAGTGCAGAAGAGAATCTCACATATCTATGAAGAAGATCGGATGGGTACAAGGTGTGAAACCTTGCATACTTTGAAGGAATACACTCTCGGATGGATACAGTAAGGATATTATCTCGTCACATCTGAAACCTCACAAGAAATCTCAATCTCCTCCTTAGAAAATGTTTCAGTGCATTTCTAATGCAGTGTACTCCTCGGTGAAAAGAGATGATACAAATCTCCGTGCTTTGATAAATGCAGTCACAAGTGTCCACACCCTTGGCAAGAAGGATCTATATCAAACTCTGTCTCGGCTTACATATATAATAGACACAGTCACTATCTTGATGATCACTACCTCATAGTCTTAGTGTGTTCGAGATGAAGAGGATCTCTGTGGTATCTGTAATGATTCAACAACAATGAAGCTCATAGCTATGACGAGTCTATCAGTGGAAGCTCAGTAATATTCTTAGTGATGTTGCAATAATAATGAATGTTTCCATGGTACAACAATGATGATGATCTCAACAGTATGAAGAAGAGGATCGGTGTCTTGGTCTTGGAGTGGCTCATTTAGTCAAGGGCCATGGTCTTGGTGTTCGTCAATTGGAATCTCCATAAGAATATTTTTTTGTGCAGGTTTTCTTCTCAAAGAGGGAAAGGTTTTGACCCTGACATAAAGCCAACATCTTGTGTTCTTGTCTCTTTGTTATGATAACTATTTAATGAACTAAAGAAGACACACTAACGTTAAAGAATATTCTAATAATCTAAACATTAATACTTATCATGCTAAGAATAATCTCATGAAATCAATGCCTTAGATTCTTCAACATGGTATCAGAGCTATGGTTGTAATCTAAGAAAGGGCAAAAAAGAGACATTGGAGGAACACGTCTACAACAAGAAATATACAAACAACAAAATCTTGTGTCTCCACATCATCATCAAAGAGTCATCATAGTAAAACAGAACCTCAGATCACTCTGAAATTTCGGATGGTACAGGCTCTCGATGACGCGGAACAATGACATATTCAAACTCCTCTATCAATCTTGATGAGCATAGTAAATTATAATATCTCGATATATGAACTCGGTGAATACTCAGTCTCGGTGAAAGAAGAGAATACCCTATCTCGACACTCTTATGATTTCTTTCTCAATGAAAACATGGTCTTGGCATCAACGCAATCAGTGTCTCAATCTCCTCATAATCGAAGTCTTCAACGCAGTCACTAAGTAATATATTTTCGGCATGATCATGATGGAAAGAAACACTAATAGACTTAATGTGTTCATCTTGGTATCTCTGTTTCGGTAATTTCTTGGCATAATAATAATGGTCTCGAAGATCCTACAGGAAGCACAAAGTCTCAGATAAGAAACTCAGTACTACTACAATAATATATATATATTCTCTGCAGAACCATGATAAGTAAGATATCGGTGATCACAATTACATTCTTGGTCAAGGTATAGTCATCATCCTAACATAGGATATGATCTCGGTAAATTCTATGATGAGACAATCATGATCTCGATGGATCAAAAACTCTAATACATATCTCAACTTGAAGATCTAGTTGATGAAGACCTCGAGATGAAAAAACAATCAAGATCTTGGTGGTACAACAAAATATGATCACAATAAAAACATAGTCATAAATTTAGTGACAAGTTAGGGCTCATAACACGGTGTCTCTCTACACAACTCATATGTACAGTTGCTCATAGGTATCATTGTCTCAATATAATGTCATAACAATATACTTGTCACAATCTTGGATCTTGTCTATGAACATGATCTCAATAACATGGTGCTCAAATCAACACATAAGTCCTTCTATATCACTATCATTGTTTGGATAATGCTCAATATAGGTGTTTGTTTATGCACTCCTAGGAATGATGAGTGCGATAAAGTCCACTTGTGGGACAACAATATCACTAGCATGTCAACAATGTTTTCAAATGTAGGAGTCAAAAGCACCTTGAAGCCAAATTAGAAGTCAAGATGATCTCAAGATCATAAATCAGTTTCGGTGACATCAATATCACAGATGTCATGATGCTAGAAGGTCTCCAAATAAGTTTTGGTAAAAAGATACTAGTGGTTCATGATGGGCAACTCAAGCAAAGGAGGCATCAAGGTGAAAACCTCCTCTTCACATGCCAAGTAAGTATCTTTCATGTTTTTGGTTTAATGACTTTGTTTTGCAAGGAAATAGAAATATTGGAGGATAGTCATAGTTCTCATGAAAAAGGTCCTTACATAGAATGAGGAGGATAGTCTTATTCCTCATAGGTGAGTAAAGTCGTTGAATAAGGTCTCCTTTGAATTCATAAGGTAAACATTAGGGAAGCTAGAAAACGAATTACGAACATGATGGTTCTTAAAATAACATTGATAGAAGGAAAATAAAACTCATATCACTGGATGGAAGAAGCTAAAGGCAACCCATGGTAAGAGGGAGTAGAATTCTTTAAGTTAGCCTTTCTCCATATGTCTCCTTTTGGGCTCCTAGATCCTACGAAGAATGTGACTACAATATATTATCGGATATGATGTGACATTATGGAAGTATTAGAAACAAGGTATCTTGACATCATCACGAGGGTGAATAAAATCTCAAGGATAAGTAAGATACATCTGTCAACAACTTAGGGTTTCTATGAAAGAAGGCAAGTTGTAGGCAAAAAATTTGCAGAACTCAACCATTTGAAGAATGATCATCATGCAACAAAAGGGAAACATCTGTTGGATAGGGATATTTAAGATCCTTAAGACTCTCTGATGGAATCTTCACTGGAAGATTCACTGATCCAGAGATGAAGCAAGTGTTTCAATAGAAACTCCAACATGTGGAGTTCTTGAATAATGGTATGATGTCGTAAGATCAATTCAAGGGGTTGAATATCTTTCAATCAAGGAAGCAGTTGAAAGATGCCTGGACAACCTAAAGGTAAAATGAGGTATGTATACTTGTATTTAAGTTTTATAATGTCATGTCGTATGGTTGTAGATCAATATTTCTATCTTGAGAAGCATGATCGAAGGAAAAGGATCTCCTCCTCTGAAAGGATGCAGAAAGACATAAGTCACACCATATGAAATCAACATAATATGTCCTCATATGAAATATGAGGTGGTTGACTACAATTACATAACTTTGACTAGAAAACCCCTGGAATGGAATATGTGAGGAAGGAAGATATCACAAGATATGGAATCATGATAAAGACAGTCAACATCCAAGTACCAAGAAGAGTTGACTAGGAAATCTCTCAAAAAGATATGAAGGCTCTGATGGAAGTATGGAAAAGATAGATACCCTTGACAATATATATGTTTGGGAAATGTGTCAACGTGTATGTAGGATGTTGATAGCTATAGAAAGATGTCATGATAAAGAGGCATCTCAAAATGTATGATTTGATTTAATGTTATGCCTTGATTTCTTGAATAATGTCCGGATGAGTTCATGCAGGGCTAAAGGAACAAGAAGCACAAGGACAACTACCAATCATGTGGTGGATGGAAATTACTAAAAGAAGCATGAAGAGAAAGAATTAGCCAGATGAAGAAGGTTCCAGATATGCACCAAGAAGGCCACTTTCCAAGAAGAAAGAAATGACATGACGAACCAAGAAGGAAAGTGATCGATGGCAAATTCAAGAAGCTCAACTGAATTTCATGACATCAAAAAAAGAAGTTGATCAAGCAGTTGAAGAATCCATAAAGAAGAAGCTGCTAATGTAAAGGAGATTCCCTTGTTAAGAGGGAGCTCTGGAAAGTCCCTGGTCACTTGGATCTTGGATGCATTCCTTTACAGGAATGGGCATATCTTCCCTAGCTAAGAGGGAGAGATAGACACAACATTCTTGTCTTCAATTTGGAAGAAAAAATGGTGGGTAATCATCTGTTATCTGATGCTCTTTGAGGGTGTGTAGGGAATCCAAGACAAGAGTAGGAAAGAGGACTAATATTCTTTGAGGGCTCGGAACCCAATATAAGAATATTTGTAGAAGTTCATACTTAGTGAACACCCAGGTGGATGTGTGCCTTGAGAGACAATGATGAAGGTGTCTATAGTCATTGGTCTCGCCAACATTGTGCTTTGAATTGATGAGAGATAGAGCTATCAGTCAAGGCCGTGTTGTGGAAACAATGTTGGTTACTATGATGTTATACATATGGGTTACCAATTCGATTATTATTATGAGAAATTATTCATATTGAGAATGACCAAGTACCATTACAAATACCTTCCTAGTTAAGAGGGAGTGTTAAAGAAAAGTGTAACTAGGTTCGATATCTACAAATGTAATTTTGATCTCTGTACTTGTTAAGAAAAAGTGTTGAGAATAGCAACAAGAAATGCTAAAAATAGAATTCAGAATATTCCAATTTTAATTTGTCCTTGAATTAAAATTGAGAATTCAAATTCAAATTTAGTCTTACGTGTTGCTTGAAAAATAATTAAATAATTCATTTTGGATTAATTAGTTGGAGAAATTCAAGCTAGAAGTCTATGTGAAGTCATGCAACAATTATCCCTTAATTAAGGAGATAAGGATGAGTTGTATTTGAGTTGTAATTAATTAGCTCAGTTAGCAGAGTTATGTCTAGTTACATTTGTTCCAAACGGTTTGAGGAACTAATTGTGAGTTCAGTCAGTTAATGCATGCATGCATCAAACTAGTGTACTCCAGATAACTGAAGATTCTCTCATAAATAACTCATGCATGTATATTCAGAGAAAGACCTAGTTGAGATTAAAGACAAGGACATTGTACTATCAATTGCATGAGTTTTACTATAAAGGAAACTCATCCATGCAGTCAAGGGAAGGTTCCTTGAGGATTGCGTAGTTTTGACAGTGTGTTGGAGCAGTGTGTGAGATCAATGTTACATTGGGTAACTACTGGATCACCCAGGGAAAATATGCACAAGGAAATAGGAGGCTTGGAGGGCAGAGGAAAAGGCTTGTGAGAAGCTTTGATTGCTTGTGAGCATCCAGGAGGATTGTATTGAGAGCTGGCTAGTTGTGGGAGCTAAGGCTTTCTGTAATCTTGATGTATTTCCACCTTATATGATAATATAGATAGCGGGGTTTTTAGCTGAGGCTTTCCCCAAAGTATTCTTCTATGTTTCATGTGTATTGATTCTTCTTCTCTGTTATATGTGTTATGTTTGATCTTGCTCAAATCAATTAAGCTTCCACAAGTTTGATAGTAGAAGTAGATTAAGTATTTTGCTTTAGTACATTGCATAATTAGGTGATCTACAGTGAGAATTTGTACAAAAAGAAATATTATTTTTGTAAATTAAATGAATGAGTTTCTTTCTCATTTCATAGGTCTAGAAAATTCAAAGATTTAAAGTCATATATAAGGAGCTCTTCTTGAGCCTTCATGTAATGTATATGGGTCAACCGAATGTCTAAGATCAACCCTCCAAGATCAGCACAATCCTCTTGAAGACAAGCAAGCAAAAACGATGAAAAAAACACAGTTACGTCAGCTAGCAAATGGAATTTAATTAAAATTCACGTCGGCTTGCAAAGAAGACACATTAGTTTACTTGGAAATTTCACCTTGGTATGGAGACATAACACCTATAAATAAGCATCTAGAGTCACCGCAAAAGTGCAGAAGAGAATCTTGAATATCTCTAAAGAAGCTCGGATGGGTACAAGGTCTGCAACCTTGCATACTTTGAAGGAATACACTCTCAGATGGATACAATAAGGATACTATCTCGTCACATTTGAAACCTTGCAAGAAATCTTAGTCTCCTCCTTAGTACATGTTTCAGTGCATTTATAATGCAATCACAAGTGTCTACACCCTCAGTAAGAAGGATCTATATCAAACTCTATCTCGACATACATATATCATAGACACAATCACTATCTCGTAGTCTCAATGTATTCAAAATGAAGAGGATCTTTGTGATCTCTGTAATGACGCAACAACAGTGAAGCTCATAGCTATGATGAGTCTGTTAGTGGAAGCTTAGTAATATTTTCAATGACGTTGTAGCAGTAATGAATGTCTCCATGGTACAACGATGATGATGATCTCAACATTATGAAGAAGAGGATGAGTGTCTTGGTCTTGGAGTGACTCAGTTAGTCAAGGGTCATGGTCTTGGTGTTCATCAATTGGAATCTCCATGAGAATATTTTTTTGTGTGGGTTTTCCTCTCCAAGAGGGAGAGGTTTTGGCCTTGGCATAAAGCCAACAACTTGTGTTCTTGTCTCTTTATTATGATAGTTATTTAATGAACTAAAGAAGACACACTAACATTGAAGAGTATGCTAATAATCTAAGCATTAATAGTTATCATGCTAAGACGAATCTCACGAAATCAATTCCCTAGATTCTTCAACAATAACCAATCGTAGATTATGTAAAACCAAGCATTATATCAGTGGGAACTTTAAAGCAACACACATTTGTATACATAAAATTACTAGCAGAATAAATATTCATCATTGGTGTGTGCATGTGAGCCTCTTCAAGTCCAGTGTTGAACCTTCACTTGAATACCACATTGTGACACTCTCTCCCACCCCCTTGGGTTATTCTTGGGTAATGGAAGGTGTTACTTTAAAACTAACCCAATATCCAAGGCTTGTTATGATGACGAGGTCACAAAAAACCTCTTTTTTCCAACCTCCTTGAAACTCAAAACCAATTCCACCTTCCACTGATATAATTTTATCTCAATCTGACCCTCTGATTGAAACTTATGCTCATTTAAGGATTTTCTCTATTAGGTGTGGAGCTTGATTATCTTCCTGATTCAGAGGTCTTGTTTTAGTTGGGTATCCTCAGGAATACTGTACACCGCTCCATGCAGGGGAGACTTATCCCCCTCAGTTGGGGGGTCCATGGGCTAGTGGGCCCCCGATGAGGGTTCGGAGGTGTTGCCCCGAAAGCTAAAAATAGATGAAAATTTTCCTTGTAAAATATTGTAATTTCGTAGTCAATTTGGGTCGTTCATTAGGTAGATGAACTGAAGGTAGGATTTATGTTAATTTAGGGTTCTTTTCCCTAGAAGGCAACCCTTGGTTTATATGAGGGAATTGTATTGTGGCTGTGTATTATTATTTTGAGCGAGAAAGAGAGAGGATACTGTGTGAGAGTGAAGAGGAAATTACAACTGACTTGTTGTAGGTTGTATCTCTTCATTTTGCTGGACAATATAAAGGGAAGCACTGGTTGTTTCTTCATGGACGTAGCCCAAATTGGGTGAACCACGTATATCTATGTCTCTCTTGTTTTACGTGTTTCTGAGTTTTTATTTCCACAATATTTTATATGTTCCATTGCTTTGTTATTTAATTTTCTAACATTCCAATGAAAATTTTCCACGCCAACAAGCATGGCCATGTGGCAATGCCAAATGAAATACATGGATCTACCACGTGCTCAAAATACAACGTGGCTTCCACCATGTCATTGCACCAAAGCGGTATACCTCGAAAAGTGTCATGCTTAATCCTATATGGTGCGACAATTAATTTCATGTTAAATACAAGAGGGATTTCATGTTTAGCACTCTATATTAGTCCACGGAGGTACTGCAAGCAAGCCCGGTGCTAAACGGGAGTCACTAATGGAAAAATATCCCATCTCTCACTGCTAAAGCTTGACATTGCGCCTTCCATCACATGGCATGACCCATGGTACCACTTGGAATCCATGTCATTCCGACTCCAAATCATCTGTCTCCTTTATGTCTAGGTGACGTCAAGCTAATACCACCCTGCCATGTGGCATCCTTCGACAATATCCCATTTCATCCAAAATCAACCCTTTGGTCCTCTAAAAAGGGTGCTCTTGCCTACTCACACCACGTAGGTTCCGCATCAGCTTAAATACACATCACTCACCCCTATGGCCTCCATGCAACCCTATTCATCCTACGTAGCATTTGCCACATCATCCTACGCTAGGGGGTGCGACAAGGCCAATCACTTTGTGTTTTGTAGTGAAAACACATTATATGTAGTTTCGGGGAAAATTTAGGTTGCATGAGAAACTGTGTTATAACAAACTCCCAGACCTTCAGACTCCTAGATTACCATGTCCCTATAAAGTAAATATGGTACTAGCCCACCATCCAAACCTCAAGTCCTAGCACCACGCCTTCTCCCCCTGATTCCCTAGATTTTCGAATACATCCTTTACTCACAAGTGATCCAACCTTGTTCCAGTTAATTGCCAAAGGGCCCTACTCTAGATTTCATCTTACTTGCCTCCTCCATATTATATATGAGGTATTTCCCCAATATGATGCTTTTGAAAAGGTGCATAAGTGCAATTGACATGGATGTCTAGATTCTTGGATACATATGTTGAGGTTGCAATGTATCTAGCCCGAATATAGACTGGCACTAGGGACTAATCCGATCATAGATACAAGTCTAGATCCCTATAGTATGTAGACTTAGAAATTCTAAGGGATTTCTAGGGACTCGCCCAATTTTCCCTTGTTGCATAAGGTTTCTCATAACAATATTATCTATTGCAATGAAACATTCATTCCATCTCTAACATTTCTTACATTATTCATGGAGATGATACAATAAATGTATTCATTAACGTGCCTAAAACAAAGCATCAAACCAACTAAACCATAGATAATAGTTCTCCATAGATTTGATACAACAACATCATATTCAAACATAGAATAAATTCTAGGCAAGGACATCACATCTACTAAGAGGTTATGCGTTATAATGATAATTTGTCTAAATAGTTAAGGGCATAACCACTAACATCAATTTAACTCAGATCTCTATAAATCTTGCAATATTCTCATGCAACACATAATGCATATCCATCCTATGCACAAACAAAGTGCATAACATTATTAAGAAAGAACAAAGAACCTTCCAATTTATATGCATGCCAACCTTCAAAGCACTTGTATTAACAGTTATTTGCATGTCTTCATGCAACCAATCACAATGGCATATATAATAAATTACATTCATCTCATCCACATAAAGCTAGTATTCCAACTTAGCCAAAATAACATCTAACACATATCAGCCATTGAGGACATGCAATAATTTTCAATGACCATTCAAGAACATTACAGAGCCATACATCAACTAATAACATACCAGTCATGGTAATCATTCACATTCAAATATACATAAGAATGACACTTATTTGAATGGTTAGAGATGGTTGGAACCTAAAGGTGGGACATAATCTCTCCACCCAACCATAGGCTAGCTAGATCAAAGTCTTTATTGCAGTTGTCCACCCCCATGCCAGATCCATGATCTGATGGATTTATTTCTTAAGGATTTCAATCAGGTTCAGCTGGGATAATGCTCAACTCTAGGAGTAGAAATTTACTTTATAGGTGGTTTATCAGTTGTGTTTCCAAGGCAAGCATTACAGGAACCTGTAGCTCATTGTATGGGCAATTTATTAGCTAACTTTGCAAGCACTAAGTGGTTTATCAACTTTTTTTAGTGAACACCCCTTTGGATTGCTGCCATGCCTAGTGGTTTGTTAGGATTTTAGCAAGCACTAAGCGGTTTATCAACCTTCTTAGCAAGCACCTAGTTGTTTATCAGCCTTCTTGGAAATAAATGAGTTGTTTATTAGCCTTGTCATGAAGAAATTAGTGGTTTATCAACCATCTCAACAAACACTCGTAACCCAATTCCTCCTCAAGACCTCTCACTAACCTTCCATGCTTGGAATCAAATTCCAATATATTTTATGCATGAGTACTGGGAATCACATCCCATCAATCTGAGTAGAATTTCTCACGTGCGAAGTTCCTTACTCCTGCATTTTTCCTTGTCTTTTATCCAAAGTTTTTGCACTTTGTTTATACATGCATTCTCCTTGTTTTGATTTTTGTTCTTTCTTTTTCCTCTAGGCTCTTTGTGGTGTCCCCACGGGACTATTCACTTCCCCTCCCCTTCATGTTGTCGAAGCAGGGAAGAATGCGGGCATTCCTCTGCTTGGTTATGTGTTTTCCAACTATTTTGTGGTGATCCTTCAACTATGCTAGCCAACACCACTCACAACTCTCTCTCTTACTGTGGATCTGTTTGTCCCACTCTTTAAATAAACCAAATATAAAATTATTTTATAATCACAATCATCATTTATAATTACAAAATCAAGGGCTAGTAGAAGGGGTGTTACAATTAGTTATTATTTGGAGCTTTCTCTAAGGAATCAAATCAAGCTCGGTAGTGGTCAAATGCAAGAAATATTGCAGTGTAGTTGAGCCTAGGGTTAGGTGGAGGGTGGCTCACGCTTCTTCATTACCAACAACTTAAGTATACCAAAAAAGTGCATTTACCTCTTGTTGGCTTGATGGGCCCTGACCCAAGTTCAACATTAAGTAGCCAAGCAAATACCTACACTGCTAGCCCTTTCGGCATCAATCCGCGGAGCACGGACTGAAGTCTCACCCGAAGAAGTATGGGGGAATGCAGGAACTAAGTTTCCACACCCTGAGATTGTAGAAATTTGAATAATATAACACTTATTCACATATATTATCCTGATTATACACTATTTGTGGAATGCATGCATAATACATAACCTCCTCTACCATTGATCATCAATTTGCAGAATTAAAAAA
>APFE031149085.1:192403-240958 GCA_000404065.3 Pinus taeda
CTGAACACAACTCCATCAACTCCTCATTCAACTCCACCAAAACTCAATCACTTGAGTTCTAACTGAAGTCCTTCATGCAATAGCTCAACTAATCCATAAGAAAAGCGTATTTCCTTCTGGCAGTTGCATGTGCCACATCCGTAGCTCGAACTGAAGTGCTGCAAGAGGATAAGATAATGTTTATAGTCCAAATATTATTAAGAGTTAATAATATTCGACTGTTCTATTTTTAGACTGGCATCTAAAAATAGACTCCGCCCATTTGTCTAAAAATATAGGTCCATTTATTTTTACCAACATGACCAATCATCCATAAATAGCATCCTGCAACTCATAGACCATGATCCATATGTCTAAAAATAGACATAGTCTAAAAATAGACTTTGCGTCAAAAATAGCCTGCGGGCCCACTTAGTGAAGGCGACTTCTTTTCACTAAGCTCCATCATCTTGTTGCATTTTCAACAAAGATAGCCATGATGTCGATCCTATACCCTTATTCTTATCTTCGCGCAGGTCGATAAGCATTTAGGGCTTATCGACGTACATCTTTTCCCGTCTTTTAAAACCTCTGCGAAGGTACCCGATTGCCCTTCGTGCAACCTTAGGCAATGGTTCAGGCACTTACGTGCCTTTGTAACTAGGCTACTAACTTGGTTCCAGAATTATGTTAGGTATTAGCCAACTTTACCATACAATTAAGATTACCCTCACGTAAACATATATTATTACTTGCGTTCATGCAACAGATGGAAACATATATTTTCACGCATCAACTTAACATTATATCTGAAACTTAGCATTCAACATAGCATAATCACAATATTTATAACAACAGTAAAATAATGCTAAACAGATGGAAAGTACACAGTAAGTTCATAACACTTCTCTTTATTGATGATTCAGATTTTCAATACAGACTCTAACCGCCTTGCGCACGCAGCTATAGGGGTCCACGAACTCAGCTGCAGACTTCTACCCTAGGCATTTGCGGACTCAGATACAGAGCCTTTTCCTCTGCTAAGACTCCCGCTCTTATCTCTCACAAACCTATTACCTCAATGGCTCATGACTACTGAACTGCCTTAGACTCTCTAAGACTCTCCTTTTTATACAATCCCATGGTTTGCGAACCAAGGGAGGATCTCCAAAATCGACACAACCTATCTAGACTAAGGGTGGAAAACCCTTTTTGAGTTTAGATATATTTGCACTCTACGACCACAAAATGCAAAGACTTTACATTCTTTATACAAAATTCGGGCCTTCTACCCCTAAACTTTGGTTTGTAACCCCAAGATTGACCCACAAGCGATCTGTTCCCAACAGGACCCCAACACAAACATGGTGACTTGCCCTCGACTCACTCGGTTGGCGCGAAGATCTTGTCGCGAAGACCTCCTAGCTCGACTTGGACAACTTCTACCTCGGCGGTGTACTGTGTTACCGCCTGCTTCATCTCTTCGACCAACTGCTCTATCGTTGGCCCTGCGCTATCAACCTGTAGCTTCTGCTGAGTCTCCTACAGACTAGCCAACTTGCCTTTGATGGTGGTCATGATCATGTAGGCCTCGTCCAACCAAGGATTCAAGCGAGCCTTTAGCACAACTTCCTTGTGCTAAGCTGCATCTACCTAATCTTTCAATGACTTGGCCTCTTGTAGCTTCGCTAGTCTCTGCGTGGTGGTGACAATGCGTGCTATCACTTTAACCTCATTGTAGCACTGTTGTAGTTCCTGCAATTCTGTCTCCAGCCTCTCTACATTAGGGTCTTCTTGGAGGCTGGTGAGTAGCTCAAGCGACTGCTCAAAAAGGGTCGTGTAGTCCATCACTACACTCGCCACTGCTGTGATCCCATTTGTCACGGCAGTTGCGCACTTCTCCCTAACTTCCGGTGGAGTCGAAGGCTGGGCCTTCAACTGTAACTCTGCAACTTTGAGGTTCAGCTCTAGCTGAACCTTTGCTAACTATGTGTGTGCGTCATGCACTCTTGCAATGAGTTTTCAAATCCACACATCTACTAGCTTAGCCTTCGAAATGGCCAACTCTGGGACAGTTCGGCACGCCTCATCCACAACCTTGATTATTCGCTAATTCTTGTCTGTCATGTCTGTCACAAGATGCACAACATAGTATCTTTACACAACTAACTGATCATTGTTTACCTTTTGCTCGCTGGTCACCTATAAAGCGCGCTGTTTGCGGGCCCAAAGTTCTGTAATCACACCATCCTGCAAAAGGTGAAGCGTTTCGCTAGGGAGTGCAAACAAATTAAGTCACACTCCTTTGAGGGTGTTGACAATGAGCTTTTCCGCTTCAGTCACTATTGTCAATCCTCCATCTGGTAGCACTATGGCTCGGGGGTCCCGTACATGCAGCATCCCTGTGGCTTCTAAGGTGCCAAAGGCCAAACTAGTAGTCGTTCCACTGGTCTGAGTCTGTGATGCATGGACCTGCAACTCCCGCAAACCCATTTGAATAGCCCCCAATGCCTACTGCTTTTGCTGCTTGAACTACTATAGCAGTTCTGCGGTGGCATCCCACACTGCATCCCCTATATCATTCAGATCCCCCTTTGTCAGGGTGATCAGATCCAAAGATGTCTTTCTAGTCTTGGACTTCTTCCATGACCCTACCCTTTCTGGCCTTCTGGTGCGCTTGATATGAAACGAAGTCATCTTTCGGTCCGCTCCTCCTTGTTCCGTTTGTTCATCCTCTTCTTCCTCTATCTTTGGTGAAGGCGACTTCTGACCTCCGTTAGAGCCGCGCTCCTCTTCTCTTGCTTGCCCACCCGACTGTTATGTGGAAATGCGCTCTGCCTTAGCCTTGTCACCGGCCTCCTTTTTCCTCTTCGCAACCAATTGTTCCATCTTCAACTTGGCCTCTTCCTTCTTGTGTTATGCGCAGACTTGCTCGATCTCGCAACCAAGTCCGAGGCAGTGCATCATTCTTCCGTCCAACTGTTAAGGATCGCACCGATCGCGTCATCTGTTTCCAAATAGGGCAAGTCATGCCACTTCTGGTGAGGGTCATTTTGTGCTTGTATTGAGACATGGTGGAATTCAGCCTTGAATTCCATGTACTCCTGCAGTTTGTCAAAATTAGTAGGTGATAACTGCGGCTTGTGATTGATGGCCATATGCACATTCATCTCCATTAAGGTCGAAAATATCTTGTTGTCTTTTATCCTCTGAGAATCCTTAGTCTCCCACAGGGAAGCGTACTTTCCTGCCTCTAGTAGGTTTGGCATGACCGAAGGAAACTGACTGTCTTTGGGTAGCTCCCATGCTACCAGTACTATGGACAGCAAGAGCCATGCATAGTGAAATGTCTTGCTGAGATCATGCGCCTTGCGGCAGTTCGCAAGGAACTCACCACAGAGGTAGCGCACCCAATTAAATTGAACTCCCTCTACACATTAGGCTGCCAAAGCTACGAATGGTGCTGACACTTCTTCTGCGCGACATTTCCCTCCTAAGAGTTATGTTGCCACTTTGATCGTAGGGTCACATATTCTCGAAATGGCGTAACCACGCGACTTCTTTACCAACTTAAATTTTTCTGTCATGGTCTTCGCGAGGGCATGCTCACCAACCTTCCTGCCAAATTCCATTGTCGGATTTCCCCTTTGTATTGTAATCGCGTGATCCTATGGATCAGCATATCAGTGATGGATATTGGCTCCTCCAGCAACAAACACCCATCATGTACCAAGCACAACAGTTTCTTGATTACCACCATTGTGATGGGCGTGTGGTTGTAATGTGGCACCCATAGCAATTTGAGCAGTCCTGCCTTATCCATGCCTTTCAGCCACTTTCGCTACTCCAACGTGGTTACTCCAGTGGTTTTGTGGAACACGTGGTGCATCAGTTGATATGTTGCTAAATCCCACTCTTCTAATTTCAAAAGGGGGACACGCCCCAAGCGCGGTCCTTCGAACACAATTTGGTCCGGCAAGAGGGGTGTGTGTAGGGTGACCTTACTTTCATCAATGCCTTTGGGCACCTTGGTTTTGCCCCTGCGTGGAGGAACATACCTAGGCAACTTAGTGATGGGGTCAGACCCCTCAATTTCAACATCCTCATCATCCATTGGGATATCCTCAATCTCTTCTTCTTCCGGCTCCTGGTTAATCGTATTTCCCTTTTCCTATGCGTTGGGCTTATCCTTCTGTAGGTGTTTTCTGGGAGATGAACACATCGGCTATGGTGGCATGACCTGCTTACCCTTATTGTTCTTGGGACCCTCCTTGGTCGGGGTAGGCCTTGGTCTTGGTGACTTTGGGACTTCAGTTGGGATCTCTAAAGGCGTAACCTCAGGGACAACTCCTTCTACTGCCATAACGACCTTCAGAACAACTCCCTCGACTGTCATTGCTTCAACATCCATGGTTGTTGTTCTCAGAATAATATCATGGGTGATTTTGTAGACAGTTTTCGAAAATCGATCGAACATTGGGCAATCAAGTAGCTCTTCGAAAAATGCGCAGTTTATGCACAACACACAACACAACTCACAATTTCTTAATATGAAAAGTGTTTTCCGTTGGGCGGCCATATGTAATTTATAGGCTATTTTGAATTCAAATATGAATGTTCCCCCCAAAATCGGTTCATTATTGCTAGATTGGTGGAAAATTTTCAAAGATATTGCCCATAAATTCAGAGTTAAATGCCACCCCTCGCTCCATTTGGTCATTTTTCCATCGTCAAATCATGAATAATGACTTTAACGGTCACTTTTCGGCTGCTCTATGCAGTTGCTCCCTTAGTAGCACAACCCTCTGTGCACTGTTGTGGACTATGTGACATTCCCTTATTCCGCGCAGTTCTCTCTTCGTGCAACTCTCCAACCCGTGCAGTGTAGTTTATAGTCCCGCACCTCCTTTCAGCTACCCAGAACGCTAAGACTGTGATTCCCTCATATAGTCACCTAGATGGATCACCGGTGTATGGCTTCAATCGACTACCATTCACCGTCCCTAGGAAGGGTTCCCCATTCAATTTAACTAGCTGAACTTCTCCACCATCGGTAATCTCCTTAATGACATATGGCCCTAGCCAGTGCATCCGAAATTGCCTTAGAAATTTATCAAATTTGCAGTCATATAACAAGACCAGATCATTTACCTTCAAGGTGTGTAGTTTGATGTGCTAATTGTGCCATGCCTTTTTGCACTCCTTTTGAACTTGTTGATGAAATCCGGCTAGAAATCAGTCCTCCTCAAGCTTTGCTAGCTGCGTGAGCCTCTCTTCCAGGGCTTCGCGATTCTCCATTCCTATGAGTGCCGTTATGCGCAGACTAGGTACAATGTATTCCATTGGCATCACAGCTTCTACGCCATACGTCAGCGTCTTGCAAGTCGTTCTGTAGGCCCATAGCACTGTGGGTACGCACACATCCTAGTCATTTCTCTGAGCATTGCAAACCTTCGTCAGTACGGTCTCCGGTATCTTATTGAATGCTTCCACTATCCCATTGGCCTGCAGATGATAAGGCATACTTTTATGATGATACAACTGAAATTCTTTTGTCAATGCGTTGATTGTTTCGTTAAGAAAATGCGTACCGTGATCGCTTATCAAGATCTTTGGACAGCCAAATCTTGTCAACACGTATTCAAAAATAAACTTTGCTGCTGTTGCACCTGTACAATCCTTCACAGGTTGCGCCTCCACCCATCTGGTCAACTACTCAGTCGCGGTGATGATATATTACGCACCTGTCTTCTTTCCTTGAGGCTGAATTGGACCCACAAAGTCAATTTCCTAATTCTCGAATGGTTGTAACATCACCTGTGACATCAAAGGTAGTTCATCCCTCTGCGATGGCCTGCAATTCCTTTGACATGCGTCACATGCCATACAATATACTTTCGCATCCTTATGCAGGGTTGGCCACCAAAACCTAGCACGCAAAACCTTATGCATTGTTGCTTTCCTTGCATAATGTCCTCCTACAGCTCCTCCATGAGCCTCCATGAGAATGCTGCTCCATTCAAAGTCAGGTACATAATGTTGCAATATTTTGTCTGACCCAATTTTGTACAAGTGCCCTGCAATGATGGAGAAGTCTACCGCACACAATACTAACTCCTTCTTCTGCTGGCTTCTATACCCTCCTGGAGCAGTTCTCGTCATTAGGAAATGTATGATATCCCTAAAGTGATTGTCTACGATGCACACTGCAAAGGGATGCGCTTTAGGCAACCCCTCCTCCAAATTAGTGGGTTCCTCTCCCGTTTCAATGCGCGATAGATGATCAGGTCCCGCGTTCAGTCGTCTTGGCTTCACAATAACTTCAAAGTCATACTCGTGTAACGAAAACAACCATCTGTAGATATCCCCCCCCAGCACAAGCTTATTGACAAAGTATTTCAATGCAGAATGATCTGTGTACATCTTAAAATGTCCACCTAGCAAATAGTGTCTAAACTTTTGGAGTGCGTACACTAGTCCTTCACGCTCTGTAGTGGAATATTTGTTCTCAGCCTTGGACAACTTCTAGCTCGGGAATGCTATAGGATGGTCCAATTCCCCCTCGCCCTCCTGTGTTAGCATGACCCCCAACACAATACATGAGGTGTCCACATGCACATGAAATTCCTTCTTCTAGTTCGGGAAGACTAGGATTGACACGATGACCATTTTATCTTTCAGCATGTCCAAGCTCTTCTAGCATTCATCATTCCAATAGAATGTAGCATCCTTTTTCAATAGTTTCTCCATAGGTGCGGTGATCTGGGCATAGCTCTTGATGAACTTCCTATAGTATCCGATATGCCATAGAGTTTCACGCAATTGTTTCACATTTCTTGGCACCTTCAAGTTTATTATCAGTGCAATCTTTGCGGGCTCTACCATCAATCCTTGTTTGCATACCACATAACCTAGTAGGATCCCAAAAGGGACACAAAACAAACACTTCTTCAGATTGAGTGCAATCTGGTATCTCTGACATGTATCTAACGTCAAGCGCAGACTTTCCACATGGAACTTGACCAATCTAAACACTGTCCAATCGTCAAAGTATACCTCCAAAAACTTATGAATGAAGTCCTTGAATGCCACAATGACTATGCGTGAAAATATTGCTGACGCATTTGTTAGCCCAAAAGGCATTACGGTGTACTGAAAAAATCCCCATTCAGTCATGAAGGTCATCTTGCTTCTATTCTCAGGTGCAATTTTGATCTGATGGTACCCAGAGAACCCATAAGTGAAAGAGTATGCTTCTTGGCCACCTACATTATCCAGGACCGCATCAGTGAACGGGGTCGGGAAAGGATCATGCACACAAGTGTCATTTAGCTTCCAAATATCCACGCATATCCTTATTTCTTTTTTCTATTTATTTTCCTGAACCACTATCAGGCTTACCTAATCAGATTCTTCCACTGGTTCAATAATTCCTTCTACGAGCATCTTATCCAACTCAGTGCAAACCCTTTCCTTATGCTTCATATTAAGGCGGTAAGGTCTTTATTTTACAGGTTTTGCATTGGGTTTCAAGGTGATCTTCATGACACCTAGGTCTCTTATCATCCCTTTTAAATTAGAAAACTTTGTGGGGAACAAATCCTGATATTCGCAGAGGAGCTCAACGAGCTTGTCTACTATTGTATCATCCTAATAGTCCCCATTCTTTGTAAATTTCGGTTCTGCCTCTGTGCCAATGTTGACCTGCCTAGTTTTCAGTGGCACGATTATGTCTGGATCCTCTATCTGCAGATCTTCAACCTCGCGATGACCCTTAGTTTTCAGAATATTTTTTTTTTGGGATCCTTGTCCTCTTCTTCAATGATCACGTTATAACATTCCAGCGCATGAATCAGCTGGGTAGTCCAATCAGGTTGCACCGGGTCCAAAGGATCTTGTGGTATCCTAAAGATTGCTACTTTAACCTCCTATATCACCGTGTAAATACAATCAAACCCATCCTCAAAGTTGAACGTCATTATAAACCCCTGGCACAAGCTGTCCCATTCTTCAATGCCATGGGGGAGCTCTGTTTCCAAGTGCCAATTCATTGGTATGACATCCAAGGTCTGACAAATTAGATGCACCCATTTAGGCTAGGGGTCTTCTTAATAAGCCTTAGTCCATTTGGCCAGGTGATCACGCGGTTCATCCCTTCCATCATACTTATCTGTCATCTGCACTTTTGGTTGCCCAAAATGTATTCTCATCATCCTCCTATAGTCGCGCCAATCATCGAAATTATCCTTGTGCGTACCCCACCATCTTGCGGGCATAGAGCGCAGTACCCAGTCCAAGGCCTGGAAGTGATGTTTCTCTGACACTTCTCTCTCAAATGCATCCAAAAAGTGATCAATGCCAGTTAGCCCATCATAGTGAGGCAGATCCCTAACTTTGGATGACACACAATGCAATGACTTGGTCATCATATTATAATGCAATGAAGATTCTTCATGTAACTGGTTCTGCCCAGTTAAAAACCATGGTTTTCCCACCATGGGATTGTATAAATAGAGCGAGGCTCTAAGTAGTGTAAAAACCTAATAGAAGAGGAATCCATGATGAAGGATTGAGTCATATCTATGGAGTAAAGTCTAGTTTTGGGTCGTAGAGTAGGAGAAGGATCTGTTGCTGAGTGCGCAAAGGCCTAATAGTCTGCAGCTGAGTGTGTGGACCCCTGCAGCTGAGTGCATAGGGCAAGTTGAGTCTGTAACAGTTGGAATTATTAATAAAGAGAAGTTTCCTATCAATTCTGCATATTTATTTCCTGTTTTATGCATATGTTATATTGGGTTTGAAATTCACTTCTAATACTTATATGATGTGCGACTGTGTATAATGGTGTTGATTAAGTGAATGCAAGATAGAATATCTATTTACGCAAATTTAACTAAGATCAATTAAAGAAGATAAGTAAGATATTTAGTCTAGGTTAGGAAATGGCGTAGATCGCTTCCATAGTAGCACGAAAGCATTTCAACCACTGGTTAGGGCCACGTGCAAGACGATTGTGCCACTTCGTGAGGGTACTGAAGGTTGGAATAATGCGCGAAGCGACCTGCGCGAAGGCAGGTCTAGTTGGGCTAAATCGATACCAGAGACATCTCAAGGGTGCAGAAACTTGGTTCCAGCATCCCCCCATACTACTTCGGGTGAGACTTCAGTCAACGCTCCGCAGGCTGATGCCGAAAGGGCCAGTAGTGTAGGAATTTATTTGGCTAAGTAACTCCAAACTTGGGTTAGGCCCTCATAAGACAACAAAACCAACACCATAATTAACTGAAGAACACTGGTGAAGCTGAAGATGAACTGGACTTCCTGCACAAATTGGACTGACAAGATCCTCCTGGATCAACCCTCTCCACTTGAAAGCTTTTGGACCAAAATTTTTTGATTTAAGTAGATATCAGGTGAGGGTACAACTCCATCACTCTTCCAAGATTCATCCACCTTGCCTTGCTCAGGTTCATGCCCTTGAGTCCCACTCGAAGATATACAACATTTCCACGCCTTGAAGTTCAAACCTTCCTATCCAAGATGGTATCTTCTTGCAACTCATTCATATATTTAGGTGCCAAATCATCAATAGTAGGAATTTGTGTATCTTCCTCGGGATCCATGATCATTGAAGGTTCATACAACTTCATATTTTCCACATTTACAACTAAATAAATACGCATGTAAGGAGATAAATCTAACTAGAATGCATTATTTCCAATATTTTCCACAATGTTGAAAGGACCATACCTGATGGGTTTCAGTTTTTTACCTTCACCTTTCAACCTGTCATTACTGATATACAAACATACCTGATCACCGACTTGAAATTGATGATCGACTCGATGCTTGTCATGACACATTTTGTACTTGGCCTCACTCTTCTCAAACTAGTCTTGCATTGCTTCATGTATCTGTTGTATCCATTGAATGAACTTAACTTCTTTATTTGCATCATCATGTTCACCCACTTTATCCTCTTCACTAAACATGAAATCCATCGGTGACTTTGGTAGATACCCAAAACATGTTTCAAATGGCGATCGATTAGTCGAAGAATGTAAGGCTCGATTGTAAGCATGCTGCACATAAGGTAAAGATTCATCGCACAAATTAGGATGTTCACCACTTCTATCTCTCTGTTGGTCTGTGGATGAAAAGTTGTGCTCTTCTTCATCTTTGTGTCCATGAGTCCCCACAAAGTAGACCAAAACTCTCCTACAAAATGAGTGTCTCGATAAGAAATACTCGAAGTACGTAACCAAAAATTAACCCATACCTATTCAAAGAACATCTTTGCAGCCTGTTCGACAGTCACTTGCTTTTTTCACGGAACAAGAATGCAGATCTTGCTGAATCTATCAACCACAACATACATGTAATCATGTACTCTCATGGACATCAAAAGTCCTCCAACAAAGTCCATGGAAATGCTGTCCCATGGTCGCGAAGGAACTGGAAGTGGCAACCGATCTTTCGATTACTTGGCTTGCTAGTCGAACACATCACACATCCTTTAATTTACTTAACAACTGTTTCATACATGCAAGGCCAATAACAATACCTTTGAATTTGTGCCATAGTATTGCTTACACCAAAATGTCCTGAAATGCGAGAAGAATTTGCTTCTAGAATAACATGCTCCCTTTCTTTCTGTGGTATGCACAACTTACCTAGATGATATAACAACCTGTCATGAATATGATAATTTACTTCTTCCACCTGAGCACCATGAGTTAGTGATTCATAAATATCTTTGAAATCAAGATTTGTACTATATTTTTCTACATAACTTTCATGTTTTAAAGAACTATTCTGCAACACTACTAAAGCATTCAAAGATGGTCTAGACAACATATCAACTACTTTATTTGTTACACCTTTCTTATACTTAATCACTAAGTGAAATTGCTGAAGAAATACCATCCATATGTAATGACGAGATTGTTGCAACATAGTTTGAGACTGAAGGTATTGAAGTGGCTGATGATCTATGTGAATCACTGTTTCCTTACACATTAAATAACATTTCCATTTCTTAACAATTTCAACCAAAGCAAACAGTTCTTTATCATATGTCGGATAATTCATTACTACGTTATAAAAAATTTCAGAATGAAAACAAATAGGTTTCCCTTTTTGAAGTAATATTGCACCCATTGCATAACCACTAACATCTGTTTCAATTTTGAGTGGCTGTTGAAGATCTAGTAAAGCTAAGATTGGTGTTGTGACAATTTTTTGATTAGGGGTATCAAAAGATTTTTTTTGTTTTCCTCCCCACTGAAAGGGAACTTTAGAACCTGTTAAAGCATGTAACGGTGATGCAATCAAAGAAAATTGAGCAATAAATTTCCTCCAATATTGAATTGCACCTATAAAACTTCTAACTTCAGTCACATTCTGTGGTCTTGGCCGCTTAACAATCACATTGATTTTAGCTGGATCTATTTTCAAAGTTCCACCTCCAACTATGTAACCAAGATAATTCAATGAATTTTTCCCAAACTCACATTTAGAAAGTTTAAGGTACAATTTTTCCTTGTGCAACACTTCAAAAACCTGCTTAACATGCTTAACATGCTCTTCCATACTTGAACTGAAAATCAGAATATCATCTAAGTATATTATGACAAATTTATCAATGTATGGGAAAAATACATCATTCATAACCCGCATGAAAGTTGCTGGAGCAATACACAAACCAAAAGGAATTACTAACCATTCAAATAGTCCCTGCCTAGTTTTGAATGCAATTTTCCAGATGTCATTTTCTGCAATGCGAATTTGATGATACCCACTATGCAAATCTAACTTAGTGAAATAAACAACATTTTTCAGTTGATCAAGTAAATCATCTATTCTGGGAAGAGGATACCTATTTTGATTGTGATTTTTTTAAGGCCCTAAAGTCGACACACATTCTCCATGTCCCTTTTTTCTTAGGAACCAAAATTATGGGTGAGCCACATCGAGATGAATTGGGTGAAATGAAACATTTTTCAATCAATTCCTAAATTTGTTTCTTTATTTCTTCATTATATATAACTGACATTCGATACATTCCAATACTAGGAAGAGGGGCATCAGACATCAATTGTATCTCATGTTGTATTTCTCGCTTAGGAGGAAGATGTTTTGCTTCTTTAAATACAATTTGAAAAGATTCTACCACTTTAACCAGTCTATATTTAAACTGATATTCACAACCTGAAAAAGCATCACATTAATACTTATGTTATTCTTTTACAACCATGGGTACATATCTCTTACTTGAACTTATTAATCGCTTCATCTGATTAACTAAAACTAAATCCAAGTGTGATTTGAGTTTATGTGCCTTGACAATATATTCAATCCCATCTTTCTTAAGGTCATATTTATGCTCTTTCCTATGAAACACTGCATCACGATCATAGAGATAAGTTATTCCTAGCACTACTCCACATATGTTTGCTGGAATCACATCTAAATCCACTTCATCAATATAATTAGTTGTGATGGAAAATTTTAAATGACACTGCTTTGTGACATTAATATGAGTCTCTTTATTTAGCCAACCTTATGGGTATGTTCTTGGATGGTTATGTGTCTCCAAACCCAATTTCTTAACTAAATATTCAGATATTAAATTTGTCTGTGATCCATTATCAAATAATGTATCTATTTTATTGTTATTAGAGGTTATCCTTATATGAAATAATTCAATTCTTTTATCCTCATTCAGATGATTTTTGTTTGAAGAAGATGCAAAAGTACTAGTTGAACCAGTGTTAGAAGTTTTACCTATTGAAACCATTGCGGTTATTTTCCTTTTGTCACCTGAGTCAGAGCCTAAATCTTATTGAATTGCTGCATTAGCCTTCTTTTCACCTTTCTTCTTCTGGAACTTCTTTGGTCTGAGTTTTGGGTGAAGTTTCCAACATTTGGATTCATCATGTACGATCCTCTGGCAATGAGTACAAGTAGGTATTTCACATTCCCTCTGAGCTGTCGCTGATCTCTTTCCATTCAAATTGCTCTTCCTCTTGATATCTTTGGAATTCTTGATTTCCAAATGTTTGGATGCTTTTGGTGAAAACTTGAATGGTCTGCCACCTAATTCAATATGTATGGCTTGAACACACACTTCATCAAAGTCATCACGATTAAACATCAATAATGTATGCTGTAAATATGAATGTAATCTACGAATGTACTTTAATAAAGTTTCACATCTATCCAATGGAATACCAAGTGCCAAAGCTTTCTTCCTGAACTCTTGGGTAAACTCCTAAAAATTCTACCCTTTACCTTGCCTGAAATGCTGCCAATCAATAATAGCGTGCTGCATGTGTCCCAAAGGATATAATTGTTTTCTGAGACCTTTTAAAAACTTATACCATGAAGAGATGACTTTACCTTTCCGCTTTACATCTATTTGAGTTTTACTTTCCCACCAGATTAAAGCTGTTCCCTCCATTCTAAGTGTAGCTAATTGAATTTTTGTTTTTTCATAAAAAATGTTCTGAATACAACAATACACTTCTAATTGCTTAATCTAGTTATCTAACTTTTCAGGATTCATTTCGCCATCATAAATAGGTAGTTCAAATTCAACATCAAGTTTAAAAAGAGATGATTTCTTAGATTTATTTTCTGTTTCAAAATCTAAACTGGAAGAAGAAGAAGAAGATGATGATGATGGAGATAATGGAGGAGAATGAGGTTTATCAACCTTTCCTTTTCCCTTGTCCTTCTTAGATGTCTTTGAAGAAGAAGCTACATCTCTTCGCTTCAAGAGTTTCACCTTCGCTTCAAGAGTTTCACCTGCATCAGATCCTGCCATTGTTGATCGATTAGCCATTTTTTCTTTGCAATTTCTAGATTGAACTCCTCAAGTGTTCCTTCTCCACGTTACAAACTTGACCTGGTATTCACTGGAAAAAATTCTACTAATGCAACCTACTCTGATACCAAATTATATGATCTGAACTTGATCATAAACTAAACTAAAGTATAATTGATTGTTTGGCAACAATGAATTGATTATTAACTTTGAGTGCTGAATGTGGAAGAATGAAGGAAAGAAGTTGATTTAAGAATTAATCAAGAACTCAAGAAGCATAATTAAACATGAATTTGTAGAAAGAACAAAGATATAAGACAACAAACATTGATTACGAAGTTTGTCCCTGATGGACTACGTCTCTGGGTCCACTTTCAAGATGGGCATCCAATTTATTAAGATTGATCGAAGGAGGTATTTTACACAGAAAAACACCAGACAAAATATGCATGTAGGCACTTCTAGTCTCTATCAACAAAAATCTCTCTCTCCTAGCTTTCCAATGCCTGTCTCGGTTCCCAATTTCGCCTCCGGACGACCAAGATACACTGAAAACAAGAACTGCCTCTCTAACTCAACATCTGCATACAAGTCTCAAAATGACTCTAATGCCTTTTACATGAGCATAAGGATGAATTTATAGTCTCCCAAGGTTCAAACAAACTCCCTTAGGCTAAGATAGGCATGAATGTGCTGCATTGTTCATTTGCCTCGGTCTTGTCACCTTATGACACCTAATGAAGAGGTTACATGGTGGTTTTAATAAAGATATACAAAACTCAACGAAAAACCCAAAATACACTTTAGGTTATAATAAACCTACTGGCGGTCACGCTAACTACGCGGAAAATGGAACTGAGGCATGTGACCGGGTGGTATAACCATAAGCCAGCGCATGCGCGGTCATCTCTAGTGGTTCCGGCTAATGGTGCGGCCAACTACATGTGACATCTGTCCATGGTTGCGGTCTTCTGGCGGTTAACTCACAGGTAAGCTTCGGTGGTTTCGACACAGTCTCCCTAAATGTGCTTTGTAGACTGTTCACTTGTCCATTTCCGACATGGTCCCGCTACAGTTAACACCCGCAGTTAGGAATTGTATTGTATTGTTTGCATTAGTTTTAATATAAAGTCCGAAAGTGGGTTTTGTAATAGATATTGTTATGTATAAGGTTTATTACATAAGTTTTACACCTCTTGCATATTTTTGCTAGGGCTTAGAACTTAGGATTAGTTCTAGGTCTTTAAACTTAGGATTTAGCACTTAGGTTATGTCCTTAGATTAGGATTTAAACCTTTTACATCACCGTTCAAAAAAACCATTGATCCAAGAGGACCTTTCGGTTCCACTTGTAATTACTCCATCATTTTCAAAACAAGGATACCTAATGAAGTTAGATGAACAACGTCCATTCCATAAACCAATTGGTATGAAGACATGCCAATTGATTTCTTAGTGGTGAGTCTGTCAACCATAATGCATTTAACAATTTGTTAAGCCATGGTTTCTTGTTATCTTGCAACAATTTCTTGATGATATTAACCAGACTTTTGTTGGAAGACAATGCTAATCCATTCCCCTGGGGGTAATAGGCAGTAGAGTGTCCTAAGGTTAATTGATATTTGTTGCAAAAATCCACCATATTCTTTGATTTGAATGCCGCTGCATTAACTGTAATGATTTTTTTGGGACATCCAAATCTTGAAATAATATTATTTTCTAAGAATTTAATAATCCCTGCTTGAGAAGGTTTCCTAGTAGGTATAACTTCAATTCATTTGGTACAATAATCGGTGGTTGTAAAATTCATTTTTTTTTTCTGGCTGAGGAGGAAGGATGAATTTCTCCATTGAAATCCAAACCCCACTGTTGAAAAGGAGTTTTTGCTGATATGGGCTTCAAGGGTAAAGGCAACAGTTTCCTTTTGCCTTCAAATATCTGGCATTTGTAACATAAGGTGACTTTCTTATGGACATCAACATATAGGGTTGGCCAGTAAAAACCAACTCTTAGGATCTTGTTGGCAGTGGTCTTCCTGTACAAGTGTCCACAATCTCCTTCATGAAATTATTGCATTACTTTATTTGCTTCATCTTTCAACAAGCAATTTAGTAAAATTCCTCCAACATCTTTCCAATACAAATGATTGTCTAGGATACAAAATTTCATAGATTTGAGTTTAAGAAATCTAGATTTAGTCTTGGTCAAACCAGCAGGAGCTTGTAAATGATGTAAAACAAAAATAAGATCTGCATACCAGGGAGAGGTTGCAACATCCTCGGTTACTTGTGGAGTCACCTCAGTCGTCTGCTCTCCTTTCTCGTCAAGTATAGCTAGAAAATTTATATCCAAAGCATGTAAATTCGATTCAACCATCAATTTATCTAACCCCTGATACTCAATGAGTTTTGTAGGTTTAGTTTCAATGCCATATTCCGGGATAATGGTGATCCATTTACCCCTTTTCCCATCAGGATAATTTTGGGTTAGTATGTCTTTTACCAAAACATTTGGAAAAAAAACTATTATATGTGAATGAAGAATATAAACTCTAAAATCTTTAATTGCTTTCACAAAATAAAATGCTTGCTTTTCCAT
The DNA here is from genome assembly GCA_000404065.3 of Pinus taeda. Lineage (NCBI taxonomy): Eukaryota > Viridiplantae > Streptophyta > Pinopsida > Pinales > Pinaceae > Pinus > Pinus taeda. The sequence goes on from APFE031149085.1 coordinate 208,806, forward strand.
GATGTTGTATTTCAATGCAACATCTCTTAAGGTTTGCTAAAGAAAGCAATAGGCTAGTCATGTCCTTCATTATTTTTCTGCAAGAGGACTGCTGCAATAATATGCTCAGAGGCAAATGAGAAAATGAGAAAATCTTTTGTGAAATCAGGGCTGATTAACACACAAGATTCGGTCAAGGCTTGTTTTACCTGATCAAATGATTGTTTTTCCTCTCTGTTCCACTTTACCTCAGTGTCTTTCCTCAACATATTTGTTATATTTCTTAGAATTTCTGCTAAATTAGGAATAAATCTCCTTAGAAAATTGATTTGGCCAATGAAGGATTAGACTTCCTTTACATTTCTAGGGGGTTTTACTTTTAAAATAGCTACAATTCTGCTATGATATATCATGATTCCAACTTTTGAAATGATATGTCCTAGCATTTTTCCTTCTTTTAAGCCTAACAACGTTTTCTTTGGGTTCATGGAAATACCAAATCTCCTACATTTTTCAAAGACCCTTCTTAGGTGAAGCAAATTTTCTTTATCTGTTTTTGAAAAAATAGTGATATCACCAAGATATATAACTATGAATCTGCCTATTTCATATGCAAAGGTAAAGTCCATTTCTCTTTGAAATTTAGCACCAACATTCGTTAAGCCAAAAGGCATCTTCACATACATGAAAGTGCCCCAAGGTGTAGTAAATGCTGCATTTTCTTGGTCTTCAAGATGCACTAGGACTTGATTATAACTAGAAAAAACATCTAATAAAGAAATTCTACTAGATCCAACCACCTTCTGCAAAATGTGATCCATTTTAGGTAAAGGGTAGTTATCTTTCAGGGAGGATTTATTAAGATTTCAGAAGTCTAATTTCTCCAGTCCTTTTCCTAGTTGGAACTAAGTTTGTCACCCACTTAGAATATATCAATGGTAAAATGATCTTGGCATCATACATCTTTTTGACCTCCTTTTCAATTAGAGGCATAAGCATTGGGCTGATCCTCCTAAGTTTCTGTTTAAAAGGATTTTGGTCTTATTTTATGGGAATCTTATGCTATATAATGTTGGTGTCATAAGATTTCAAATCTTCATAACTCCATGGAAACACATCTATGAATTCGTTGAATAAGTTTATGTAATTTTTCATTTGAGCTAGGGGTAAAGATTTAGATAGTTTAACTATCTTGGTTTCTAGTTCAGTTCCTATGTTACAATCTTTAACTTCAGCTCCAGTAGGTTTGATTTTAGGCTTTTTGGCTACATCATTAAAATCAAACAAATCCTCTAAGGGGACTAACCCTCTAGGAAAAACATTGTCTTTCAATTGTAAGATTTCTAATTCTTATTTTTCTTGATCTATTTCTTTCAATTCTAATTTGGTCACACTCTTATGTACTCTATCTTCTATGTCATAATCTACATATATATTAGCACACTCAAACTCATCCTTTGAGTGTAAAAAACTTTCAATTTGTTCATCGTTTCCAAAGACTTGCCAGTATCTGATATTGTTTGGTACAATTGGTCTTTTTTTTACTTTAACAGTGTATTGGTGACTAGGATGGTATGGCATTTTGCAGGTACTAGCTGAAGTAGCCACACCATCAGCTAGGATGTTTTGGACTCTGGGGACCACAAACAAGGTATACTCAACGAAATATTCAAGAAAATCCAAAACAACATTCCTATAGGCCCTTAAACTTGGGTGTTTGGCAGATTATTCACCTTTGATTTGTTTAATTATCAGTTCAGAGTCCCCATGAATTTAAATTCTCTTGGCACCTAGCTTCTTTAAAAGTTGTAACCCTAGAATTAAGGCTTCATATTTAGCTATGTTGTTAGTACATTGAAAGTTTATCTTATATGAATGGCCTTATGAGTGATGAGTTTGTGAATTCGAAACCCATAGACATTCCCTTGATCTCTCTTTACTGACATCCCCATCAAAACCCAAATTCCATAGAGATTCATTTTGTTTATCATGTTCCACCATATATGTTTTGCATTTCCCAATTTCACACAAATTAGTTTCTAAATTGGCACTTTGTTCATTTATGTTTCCATCATTTTACAAAATAAAAGAATCAAGGTGTGAATGGACTGAATATAAGGGATAATTGTGGGGTTTATCCTAATTGGTAACCATAAATTTAATTAGTTTTTCCCTATATAGTCTCCTCTGCTGAACAAACACGGGAATGGTAGCATAGGTCATATCCATTTGAAGGGTTCCTTGCAGTTTAGCTCCCCACGAGAGAGACAATAAAACACCATATTTAGGAGGTATGTCAGCAACAACTATGTCCATTACCAAGCTCCTGGCTAGTATTTGTGCTAAATTGACACATAAATCCTTAATGAGACCTAGGCATTTTACTTTACTTGAATCAAAAGAATACAAATCTTTGTATTTTCTAGTGATATCCAGTCCCAATTTTCCCATCACAACCTTAGGCATGATATTGTGAGAAGCCCTCGAGTCAAGCATTGCATTGTGATTTTTTTTATCATGAATGTTTACACTAATGTAAAATTATGGTGCATCTCCATCTTGGAGTTTTCCATCAACTTAAGGCCCAAAAAATTCTGGTTGATCATCAGATACATTCACTGTATCTATATCTTCCCCTATATTCAAAGATTTCATCACTTGTGATATGTATGCGGTTTTATTCATAAGTTATGTTAGAGGAATGGATATTTTAAGTTTTTCCAATTCATGTTCTATGTTGAATGATGTTTGAGTTTTGTTTAGATTGAGGGCATATTGTTTCTTAGCAACATACTTTTGGGGAATATCTTTTTGCTGGCTAGTAGAGGGACTATCAGTTTGAGTTGCTTTGGAGATAGTATCAAATATCTTTTAGGTTGGAACATTTGCATTCTTTTTAGCAAGAATGTCAAGATTTTTCTTATCAAGGGTGTCAATTGCCTTTTTATTGGGAGTATCAACATTCTGTTTAGTAGGATTATCATCTATTTTCCTACTCCTTAGGTTATATTTCCTATGGACTTCCATAATTTCATTTTCAAAACCTTGCTTGTAATCTTTTGATTCCTTAGGATTTACTTCATCTTGTGAAAGTAGGAAAATGTCTTCTTCTTCTTGAGTAAGGAATGTAGAGTCATTATCATTTACTCTCATTAAGTTGATATGAGTATCATTAAGGTCTTCAACTAATTCTCCCTTCTCATCTATATAGTTTTCTTGAAATAGAGGTATGATCTGCTGATCTGGACCTTTTTGTTCCCCTTGTTTGATTTCGGGTGGATTTATCCTAAAATTAGGATTTATGATTTGGGGAGCAAGCTGGTTTTCTCTAGGAGGAGCCCTATCAGCTATACTTATCCTCTCCCATATCCTCTCCATCATTCTGGCCATATTATCTATTTTATAATCAGATGAAGAAGAGGAGGAATGTTCCTCCTTGATAGTAACCCTTCGTTCAATTTTTAGTTTCGCTTTCTTGGCTAATAAACTAGCCTCAACTTTAAGGGCACTAGCTTGCATTTCCTCTAATGTAGTAGGGTCTCTCTCTCTCAATTGGTATGCCATATCCACATCAAATCCTTCATGGAAATGGATAAGGGCTAAGCATGGTGGAGGTTTAATAGTGGCTAGAATTGCATTATAAACTTTATTAAACCTATCACAATATTCTTCCACAATTTCTTTAGGTCCTATTTTTAAGTTTTTATACTCACTCAAAATCTGAAGGGGATTCTTTTGGGTTTCCCACCTATTTAGGAAATCCTAATGAAAGGCATCAAGATAAACTATACTAGTTGCTATTAAATTTTTGAAAATTTTTCTTACTTCTCCACCCAAACTTTGGGAAAAAAATCTCATCTTTACATTACTTTCATCCACTTGCTGAAGATCAAAGTAATCAATCATTTTATCTACATGTTGTTGTGCAATAATGGCACCACTTCCATCAAATTGAGGAATTCTACTTTGATAATCTTGGGGCATAGGATGCAATTTCCTGGGTAAGACCAAGGGAGCATAATGAGCTGCCATGATTTGTTTGTGGGTTTAAATAATAGACGAGATTATGGGAGGTATAGATGTAGGAGTCCCTAAAATAGTTTGGGTCATCGTCTGTGATACTATTGGAGAAGTAGTGGAGATCATAGATGAAGTGGGACTAATTGATGCATGATGGACATATTGAGAGGAAATAGAAGATGCTGCAATAGTCAGGGCAGAAAGTTCAACAAATTGCTGAACATAGGCTTCATGTATAGCTTGATCAAGTTTTTATACTAGATATTGTAACTTGTTGAAGTTTTGGAGGACTTGCCAATCAAAATATGATTTAGCAGATTGACCTTCAGATATATAAGGCTGTAGCACAAATTGATCAATTACTGTTTCATCCACAAAAATTTCAAACTTAGTCCTAATTAGACTATGTGCAAATGGTAAGTCAAACTGAATATCATGTATAGTGGCAAATTTCTATGGGAGAGAGTTTTCCCTAGGTAGGGTACTATTACTTCCTTGACTTTCAGCTAAGCTCCTTTTTCTAGTCAAACTTTCAGGGTCATCTAAGATCTTGGGGGGTTCTGGATTAGGATGTGATCCGGTGTGAACTCTTTTTGGAGTTAGATTGTTAATATTAAGCATACAACTCAATTATTTACACAGTTTACAACCTCTAAACATTTATTTCTAAAATTTGAACCATTACTTTTCCTGAAATAAAGTTTTTTGAACTAGGGAAATGAATATTTAGAATGAAAGTTTCTTCCCTAGCATGGTTGCCACTATGTTATCGCTTTTTAATTTCTGAGGTTGCTAGAGAAATTACAAAGGTAACCACAAAACCACTTTGGAAGCTGGGAACTAGCCCTGCCAACTTCAGAGAGGGATCCATCTGTTAGATTTAGATTTGTTTGGTTTTGGATACTAGGCTAGTTATAAAAGTTCAAGGTTTGGTTTAAGAATTGGTTTGGATTGTATGGTTGATTGATGTCTAGATTACCATTGGGCTATGGAGTCTGTGACTTAAAAGATGGACCTATTTCAGTATTTTGTAGATAGATTTCACAGGACAAGGCAACCAAACTATTTGAGTTCTTTAATTTTAAATGAAGTGAATAAGAAGAAGAGAAATGATTTCCATCAAGTAAAGAGAAATGAAGAATTCATTTACTTAATATCAGTCGAAAACATTAAAATTATTCAAGGTCAGAATCAGAGTGTACATAAAAACAAATTATGTTCTTCAAATTTCTATTGAATAATTCATATTATGAAAACAAATGAGTATGGTAAACAAATAACAATAAACACATAAAATGATAGATTCACTTCACCAACAGTTTGACACAAGAATCTTGTGAAAGAGCTCTTGGTATTACTGATAAGTCCACTAAAGCTCGAAAGTGTACACTAGCTTTCTTAGATGCAAAAACTAACCCTTCATACTTCGAAAGGAGAAGTATTTATAAGTTTATTTACAAAATATCATGCCATAACTGATCAAGATATAATTTAGGAATTTCTAAACTAATATTATCTCTTATTTACAAAAATATAGGAAAACTTGAACTGCTTGGATTGCTGGCACTATCCTTGTGGAGACTGTTGCTGATCTGGCCCTTGACTTTTGTTGAGCTATTTGTCCTCCCGCTGAAGAAGAATTGTTTTTTTACTCAAGTATCTCGCATAATTTTTCCCACTTGTCTTCACTTGGGATTGAAAATTTGAGTAACTTCTTGTAAATTTCATCTACCTCTGTATATTTGGAAAGGGTGGGCTTAGTGATAAAAATGTATTTGATTTCATGATGGATGTCTAAATCAAAGTTCAATTCCTCTAGGAAGGCTTTCCCTGTTATACTCCCCCGTGTTCCTGCAAATTTGGCACTGTCTCTGGTGATGGACATCAATTTATGGCTATAATCGGGCAGTGTCATTAATGTGTCATTCAACACCAGCAAAATTGGAAGTCCTGTTTGACTGAGGATCTTAAACTTGTTGAAGAATCTCTGGACACCATTCGTCAGAACTTGACACTTTTTCTTCAGCTGTAACATAATATTTCTTTTGGTCAATACTTTCTTGATTTCTAATATGGTCTCGGTTCTGTCTTCTATTTCCAGTTCTTCCAACTCGTATCTGTTTTTAGAATTTATAAATTTGATGAGGTCTGTGGGGCTTGTCCCCTAGCTTTTCCCTAATTTCTTGAATGGCTCCTATGGATTTCTCAATCTACTCCTTCTGCTAAAAAATAATATTTATTAATGGCTAGATCTCTATCATTGATTTGTTGATATCTATCCATATATTTTCCTTAGCTTGAGCTAAGGTATGAGCCATGGAAGATTACTTTTCCAATTGCTGTATCCTTTGCATCAGTCTCTGGGATTTCTATACCTCTGTCAATTGAGAATTCTCAATTCTCTCTTTTTGTTCCTGTCGAGTCCTAACATGTCCTTGTAGTTTATTGATTTCTTCCCTTTGTAAAGACATGTCTTCCATGGATTTTACCAGTTCACTTGGGTAATTTGAAGTTGGTGTAGAGTGTGTTGTAGATGTAGAAACTCCTATCGTAGCTATTATATCCGTTGCTGCTGTAGTTGAAGTAGAAGCTCTTGTTTGCACTATTTTTTCAAGAGGTACTGCATCAAGTGGGATTATAGGTAGATGTGTATTTTTCTCTTTCTCCTTGATCATCTTATCCATTTCTGCTTCCATGTCCCTTATCTGTGAATTTTGCTCCATAATTAATATGGGCATGTCTTCTTTTTGGCTCTCTGTCTCCCCCACTTTTTTTTTCTTGTGGACACTCGGTTGCTGACATTTTCAACTATTTTCTGAGTGCTGCTATGTCAGCATTCTTCTTCTTAACTATTTCTTCTGCTGCCTTAACATTGCTTAGGTCATATCCTATCTTAAATACTAAGTCTTCCAGGGGTTTTATCTTATTATCTTTTGCTAAAGAAGAAGCCTTTTCAAGTTTTAATTGGGATTGGATATTAGTGAGGGATACCTACAATTTGGAAGTAGTCATTGCAGTACTTGTCAATGTAGAATAGATCTTCTCCCTAGTTTGCCTATGCATGTCCATCTGGTCTATAGGATGGACATCCTTTGCCTCAAACTCAAATGTAGTTTGCTTATTTAGGGAGGTGGATTTGTGCGTGCAAGAATTCCATCTGCATTCTCCCTTTCTCGATGTCGAAGGTTGACAAGAGCCTATACTGGGAAGAGGAAGTTTTCTTGTGAAATTGATCAAAAATACTGACTTTGAGAAGCTCATTTCCACATTTATATCCTTATACTGGTCAAAGATGCTTGTTTCCATTTGACCCTGGATTAATTCTTATGTCTGAGCTATATTTGGATTCTCTTGTGAGACTGAAGAGAATGGAGATCTTGTAAAAATGCTATCCCTTGCTGGAAAATGTGGAGTCTTGAGTACTATAGTAGCTTTCCCTACTCCTTCTTTTGAGAAATCTATCTTAGGATTTGTCCTTGATTTCTTGGTGTAAATTTTGAATTCTTTGGCTGAAACCTCTGTGACTGAAGGAGAGTCTTCTTCCTGTGGCCTTTTCTCTGCTTTTTCTTGAGGTGTGGGAGTTTGTGAAGTAGTGGTAGACAACAACTGCTCCTTTGCTTCCTGTAGAGTATTTTCTTCCCACTCACCTTGGTTCATGTATTTCTCGATTTCATCCCTCTGAGTGTGAACATTTGGAGTGGTTTTTTGTTCCACTCTTATTTTATAGATCATACCAAATGGGTTGTATGACCATGTGAAGCTCAAGGGAAAATTCATTTGTTTTAGGAGGATATATGCCTCCTCTCCTGATTTCCCGCTGTTGCAAATAAATGGTCCTATATGAGCCTTTATTTTGAATTGTGATTTCTTCTTAGCTAACACAAAATGGACCTCATCTGAGTATATCATTTTCCTGATGTATTCTAAAGCAAAAATGCTCATTGGGAGATACCTGGGTAGTTTATAAGGTGGCAGCTCACACCCATTCACTCTTATTTCAATGTAATTATGGTATAAATACCAGTCACCTGTTCTGACCTGCTCACTTAGGTATAAAATTTTCTGAATCTCTGCACTGACCTTGGGTAATATCTCACTACTCAACAAACATGTTTCTAGATGAATAAATTGATCAATAAAGTTTTTGAAGTTGTATTCTTATGAATTCCTTCTTGGCATGGAAGTCCAAAAAATGACTAAGTGTGGCTCCCCTTGTTCATTCAACTTTTGTACTGCAAATGGGAACTTGTTTGCTTGATAAAATAGAAACATATACACAAGAATAGAGCAATATTTGAACATTACTTCAGTTTGAAGCTTAAGGAATTGTTCATGAATGTTGTTAGAAAGGAACTGGCTAAAATTGAAAATTACTGAGGGCTTTTCTTTAGTGGAGAAAAAAGACAGAAAACCTAAAATAGGTTCATCTTCCCATTCATCCGAATAATACCCCAACAAAAATGAGAATATGGAAATGATTTACTTAGTTTTGTCTGGAAAAATGGAGGAGGGATATGGTGGATTCTTTTTTGGGAGCTGGGCATCTTCAGGTAGGAATATTTCAAAAATCTTGGATCTCTCGGAAAAGGTCAACTTCTGATATAATTCATTCATGGATTCCACTGAGAAAGGAATAGTGGAATCATTCTGAGGGACCTGCAACATTTGGTTAATTGACTGAGGTGTGATTGTGAATAGAATTTCGCCATTGTGGGCCACAATGGCTCTCTGGACCGGCAAGTAACAAGCTTGGCATTTGAGGACAAATTCGGGGAAGTGATGGGTTTGGGGAAACATGTAGAGGGGTAAATTAGATTCCCAAAGGCCAATTTCATCGCTCTAGTCAATGAAGATGTCTTGAGCCAACTATGTAATTTGAATAAATCAAATTCACACTTTGGCTCTGAGATTTTATAGTCTATGTCAACCAGGGGGATGTGATCAAGGTCAACTGATGGGGGAATCATAGGATTTTCAATATTAACATTGGTTTTTCTCTTAGGAGCCATATTGGGAATTTTGAAGGAATTTGGAAAAGGCTATAGAGTTGTGTAATTTTCCTAGGAAAAGCTTGACAATGTAGGTTGATGACGATGATGAAGTTGGTGCGACTGCGCCCTGGTTTTCTGCTCAGTGTCGGGACAATTTGACTATATTAATTAAAATTGAGAAAAACTAATGAACATTGTGGGGTCAGATTGAGAAAACAGTGTAACAGGAATGTATGACAGGCTCTTTATGGTTGAGGAAATAATTCGTTGAGGTCACAGGACCGTTAGTGGGTTTATGGTAATTTAGCAGAGGATTAAATGCCTAACAGGTAGGGGAAACAATCAGATAGGTGTCACGGAGGGATTAGTGGTGTAGGCACGAGGAACTGTTGGCAGGAAGGAGAGGGTTAGGTAGTTTTCAGGGGGGGAGGGTGGTATGCAGTATGGGGGGGGGGGGGGGGGGTGTGCGAAAGAATGCAAGAGAGATGTGTAAGGAGGGGTCAGAGAAATAAAACCACCTTTTCCAAGCCTCCCTCCACAGATAAAGGTAGGAAGGGTGGGGTGAGGGGACAAAAGCCATTGCAGACTGTTGATTACCATTGCCAATAAATCGCAGTCTAGATTGGGCTCGCTACTTATTTACTACAGACAAAACATGATGTCATTTTCCAATTTTGTTTATAAGTGCAAAAACTTAGGACGAAGACTATATTGCTTTAGAGCATAAATAATACAATTTTAATGTTTTTCATCCTAATTTTGAAAGCAAGGCCTATCTTCTACCAACCAAGGGTGCATTTAAATATGCAAACCCTTCTTATTTTCCTTTGAAGGAGAGATTTATCCTAATATAGGTTCTAACCTACAAACTTTAAACTATTAAACAAACTTAAACAATTGGATCAATTTCTTCACCTACCTATCTAATGGTATCAAGTTTAAACAGTTTGGTTAAATTATTCTCTAGTTTAATAAAAAAAATGAAATTGTGTTTAACCATGATTATACTTTATGATTCAAACAAAGATATGTGATTGTGGACTATAAAACAAGCTGCACAATCCCTAATTTATTTTTCAAAACAAAGTTATTTTTCTCCTAGTGGAATTTGAATTTGCATCACTTTCACTATTTTTATTTTCATGGGGTTCTTTTCATATTTTTTCTTATTCTTTTATTCTATTTTTCTTTTTATATTCCCTGTTTTCATTTATTTTTTATTTTTTATTTTTATTTTTTTTTCTTTTTGAAAATCATTTGCAACATGCAATATTATTTACAATTTGATATACTGAAAGAAAATATTCAATCATCATTTCATCCTCTGAATCATAGGACCCTAACAAATATCTGAGGTTTGCAAGGTTATATAGAGTACATAAGTCCAATCTTGAATATGATCAAAATGAAAACTCGATTGTCTCTGGGGATACTCTGAAACCTCTACCACATATGTTTCATGATTCCTTGCTTCATGATCTGTTGGTTTCAACTACTTCAACTCATAATGATGTTCAACTTGTTATTTCAAGTGACAATCAAGAGGAAGGTAGTTGTATTTCACATGTAGAGGAGAAAAGCATTGAGGATATGTCTTATCTTTCCTCCCTCTTTCAAAATGCTAATCTTGCCTTTCCGACTGATCTCCATTATGTTAGTCTTGATAACTTGTCAAGTGAATTTTAACCTCACATCCAAGTTGAGACTTTGGATAACCATCACCATGACATCCCTATTTCCATTAACACATATGGTGGTGAATATCCAAGTACATCATATGATATCTTCTCTTCTTTTGAGGGATTATATTTTCAAGGTACCAATTCAGAATATGTCTCTCACAATTTACAATCTCTATTTGTGAATTGGGATGCTCTTTTAATTCAGAATGATCCTAAATGTTATTTTATTCTTACATATTTGGATGATAAATATGAAGTGGTTAGTTGCCAAGCTCTTGAATATTTGGAAGATCATGGTCAATCTAAGTGTCATATTGGTATGCCTACCTTTGACCATTATATTGGTAACAACGAATCTGACTTGTTTTTCTTTCAAGTTCAATATGATTTAAGTACAACCATTTCTCCTCCCCTCGAGTCCTTCAATCTTTATTCATATTTATAACACTATTCATTGTACCTATATATGTTTGATAAGTCTATCATCCCAACATCCCCCTAAATCCTTTCAATCTTTATCTAGATGATCATGGTTTCAATCAGGGACAAGATGGTGTGATACTACAATCAGAGTATGAAAAGTTTGAATCTATTATTCATGATCTATTCAATTGTAAATCTTTCGTAAATCAGGATTAGGATGTTCCAACCCTAAATGATAATTTGATTGATGTATTTCAATTTTCTCTCCATCAAGAATTTGTTATATTTAATCTTATACTTGATCAAACTAGTGGAATTAGCAGTGTTTTCATTGATACATCTATTGATAATGGTGCATGCCTACCTGTTGATGTTTCTAAGCCACCCAAACTTGATGATTTACCATCAGAAAGTTTTGAGACCTATCAGGAAGTCAAGGCACTTCAAATCCTTCTGATAGTTATCTCAAGTCCACACAACCCTATTGAGATCTCCAAACTAAGTTGGATTCAAATTTTCACGCATAATTATTTCCTTAATATTCATCCATTGGTTATGATTTCATTCTTAAAGGACTCTTGGTATTTTCAAGTTGATCTTCATCATCTCCAATATGTAATTTTTGATTAGAGGAAAGGTTCTTGTTTAGTTATTTCCTTTTCATGTGAATCATTTCGGTTAGACCGAGGGTTGGAAATCCCATCTTTTCTGGATATTTACAATGCGATAACCTGTCATTTTGATGATTGAGATTAAGGACATTTTGGGTTGAAGGATTTTTCTCTATTAAACTCTTCCAAATTTGATCATATTATTATCTCCTTTGTGCATATCATAAAGCTAATAATATCCATGGCACATTTTTCTCTTCTGGAATAATTGTAATTGCTTCAATCATTCAACTGACCAAAACCCTTGTGTTATTATTGAGTTTGATTTGACATATGTTTCTAATCTTTTTTTAACTCAGTATTATATTTGGTTTCCTAAATTCATAATGTTAAAATTTGTTTTGAATTCCCTAAGCTTTATTATTATTGACTTTGCATGTAATTGGATACAAAGGGAACCAATAGAGAATTGAAAGCCTTGTATGTTAATCGACCAATCTGATCATAATACTAGAGATTCTCATTGTGTTTCAAATGCATTAATTAAAAATTAATTTTCTCATAAGTCTCAGGGTATTCAAATTGGTTTTTTTTAATATCGAGATCCAATTGCTGAATGGTTAGAGAAATCCTACTTGGCAAGCTCCTATGCAAATAATAAATTTCGATCTTTCTTAATATTTGCAAAAATTGAGAGTGCAGATGAATGTGTATTCACAAGAAGCCTACAAGGTTTCTATAATCAACATTTCAAACAACAAGGTCAAGTTCAAAATGAGATCAAACAAGTCGGTATGTCACATCCTTTTGGTAATAAGCTATACCTTCATTTTATTGTGCAAGTTTTCAAAGTTCTTGTCTTTTTTATTGCACATAGTTTTATATTGCTTTTAGTTGCTCGTATCTTTGCGGTTTCAGGTCGGGAATGACAATGGATACATTGGAAATATCATTACACTTAACCCTAACCTTGTAGTTAATTAGGTTAGGAGTAGGCTTAGTTGCATTTAGTTCCCCTTGCATTGCATCCACCTTATTTCTTGCTCACCATGTAGTCCATGCAACTGTTTTATTTTTGTATGATGTTTTTGGATTCCGTCTCCATTTTCTTTGTATATCATTTCTTCTTTTGGTTTTGTATGTCTTTCTTTCATGTTTGCTTAATAAGACCTTGTGTGAAAAAATGAATGTCTCAAAAGAAACTTTATCGTGGAATAAAAGAGAAGTGTGACAACCACAACACTTGGATTTATGTTGTTCTCCTTCTTTGTTTGGGAAAGTGTCATAGGTTGAGGTAAGTCCAAATGGAAAATATGTTTCGTCCAATATGAAAACCTTAAGAAAACCTATTAGATCCGTTCTTATGCTAGCACATGAACTGCTTAGCTTGGCCTATGTCTACTTGTGTGCTAACACTTGTCCAATCAAGTAGAGAAGGGATAAGGGGAAAATCTAAAGTGAGAAAATCAATATCAGAGGTCTTAAAATACTTGTTTGAAGGAGCAACCTCCCCTGCTCTCAATAAGTCAAGATCCCTCTTCCTTCCATTAAAAATAATAAGTGTCAATGCATAGTTATATTAAACAAATAAATAAAGGGTGAAATAAGAGAAAGGCTTCCTACACAGGGAGGTGAAGCAAGTGACTTCGCCGGGGTACTATCTAGGCTTGTTGGCAGTGAAGCAACATTTGTGCTCCTGAAGTGAATCTGTTGGGGTACTATCTAATCCTATTGGTAGCAAAGAAACACTAGAGATGAAAACTCATACTCTGAATATCATAAAATGTCCATGCACATTACCCTTTCCTGTATTGAAACAATTATGATAGGGTGTACCCTTTATGTGTGCTCAATCGAGTAGAGAAAAGTGAGATGTTATGTATAAAGCTAGTCCAAAAGGGGAAAATCAAGGTAATCAATACTTCCTGAAGGTCTTACACTTAACTAAAATCTATTTTCGGACAAAGAAGATGAAGTTCACCCACTGTGTTGCCAAGTATTGTCATTGCTACAACACCCTCCAAAAATTTCACTACATTTGAATTTTGGAGCCTAATATCACCGTCGTATATAATGTGTCACTTTATAATCAGACGTCGTCTCATGTTATTCTATGAGTTCCAAGTGTCCTTAAATTATCTCAAGTGTCCCCGCATTGATTATAACATATTTAGGTGCATTTCATGGTCATAACATCTTTTGTTGTTGTAAAACGACACTAATGGGTCGCAAACACACACACTTCACTCGTGGTACTTGGGGAATGTGTAAAAAGTAGTGTTTTAATGAATATTTATCATTGTTCAAGTTTTTCTAAGTTTTCTCGATGAGTCGGTATGAGTCACACATGGCTTTATGTTTAACTCACCTTGTTCGCCTCTTTTCCTATATCCCAAACTTAGACAAATCTTTGGTTTCAAATAAAACCCATTGAGGCCAAGAGCACATGAGCGCACCTTGAAGCCTTGATCAGGGATCCTTCATTGTTCATAAGTGCACCATATTCCCTCCAAGATCACAAAGCACACTCCTTAATCCATCTTTCCCCTTCCTTGTTCGGACCTGCACCCTTCAAAAACCAAGCCTTACTTTGAGTGCACTCCTTTGACCTGAAGGAATGCGCCCTCCTTGGGAGCACTCCTTTGACTGAAAGGAATGTTACCTTCTTGGAAGCACTCCTTTGACCCAAATGAATGCACCATCCTTGGGAGCACTCCTTCAACCCGAAGGGATGCACCCTCCTTGAGCACAATTGTGCACCTTGAAGGCCTTTAGTTCCACCCTTTAGCCCTCCATAATGATCCATGCACCCTCTTGACCCTTTGAGCGCATGAACGCACTTTGAAGGCACAAAGATTCTTCCTTTAGCCTTCAAAATTGTTCCATGCACCCTATTTTGTCTCTTGAGCACATGAGTGCACTTCGAAGGCATGAATCTTCATCCTTGAACCTTTAGACTTGTGCCACGCACCCTAATTGGTTTCCTTTGAGCACACTCCTTTGACTTGAAGGGATACACCTCATTTTGAGTGAAATTCTTTGACCCGAAGGAATGCACCCTCCTTGAGCACACTACTTCAACCTAAAGGAATGCTCCCTTCTTGAGAGAACTCCTTAGACCTAAAGGAATGCACCTTCTTAGTTTGTTGAGCGCATGAGCGCACTCTGAAGGCATGAAGCCTCATACTTTAACCTTCAAGAGTGCACCCTGCACCCTCTTTCTCTCCCTTGAGTGCACAACACACTTGGGAAGCTTGAAGCCTTCCCCTTCGTCCTTTGGACTTGTGCCATGCACCCTGCCCTAACTATTTCCCTCTTTTGAGAACATGATCAAATAGCCACAAAGCCTTTCCCCTTCATCCCTTCTTCCTTTCAAAGTGTGCCCAGAAGCCCCTTTTGTCCCTCTCGAGTGCACTGAAAAGGCATGAATAGAAAATATGCATAAAAAAAGGTAGAATAGGATATTTTTAGGTTGATTGTTCCTTGTCATGAGTGATTTCAGATGTAGGTACTCCATAAACATCATGGCAAGTACACACAAGGAAGATCGGGAAAAGAGAACAAATGAAAGAAGTTACACGAAGAACAAAGAGCACATTAAACCTTGATGATCAAAACACCCCAAATAATCCATTACATCAAAGACCCTTTGGAGGGTGAGGACATCAACAATTGAAGTTGCATAAAGAAATCAAGACACAAGTGGCAACCATGTAACCACTCGAGAAAGTCCATGTCATCAGTCACTATTAGTCCCAGTCATCAAACATAGTGACATGTTGAGCCTCATGCCATGATGATGTAGAAGACATTATGTATTATTTAAATCATTGTAAACACAAATAAGTGGAAGTCCAAGAGTCATATATGGAGTATAAAAAGTCACCTAGTTATATATGGAAAAAATGTCTTTAGAAGAATTCCCAAAGTCATTTAAAAGTTCAAGTTGCATAGAAGTACAAAGGTCGTAATTGAAGTCCAAGAGTCATGAGGGTAGTTAAAGAGTCATGCGGATATGAAAGGTCACCCCCCTTGTTATAAAAGTAACCTCATAACTCAAGAAAAGTGCTTTTGGAGGCTTAAGCTTTGGAAAGCTAGTCTTGGCTTCTGTACTTGGCATAAGAGAAAAAACTATTCTTCGGAGAAGCAAGAAGTGACTTAATGTTCCACTATTGGAACTAGTGTTCACCATTATAATTGATATACTCGGATCTTTCACCTTATAATTGAAGCTCTATGAACAAACACATTTTCATGCATGTATCACAAATGTTTTAAGACTATTCTTGGGATGTTTATGGTATATGTTATGTTCATATGTACTACAGAAATTGAACTATTTTGGTGGCTTCAATACTTATCTTGTTGAATGTGTGTTGTATTTTCCTTAATATCTTTGTGTGAACTATTTTGCTAACAAATATTTTCATGCTCTGATGTGCCTCTTCTAGGATAGTACTATTAATTTCCTATTAGAGACTCACTCTTTGTCTCCCATGGTGAAGGTTTCCTTTTACATCCTACAATTGGTGCTTCACAATGTCAGCTTACTTGATTATTCAAGGTTTATGTATATACTATCTTTTGTTATCCATTGAAACCAAGACAAACCCTTGTGCTATGGTGTTTGGGCCGATACTCCAGATGGGGCTCCTATTCCAAATTGTATGAGGTCTAATTGGGACTTCACATCGGGGAGACCCCCTATATGTTGGCGGTATCCAACACTATCAACACAGCCAAATACCTTGATACCCCTATAACGCACCCCCTTTATCTGCACTTATAAGAAAAGGTGGTCACTATGGTAACCCTATTTTCAATGTGTAGTTATAGGCTTACTTATTTATTTATTATTATTATTTTTTTTTCGATCATCTCATTAAGATGATCCCAATGATATAAAAATTTACCCTATTTGGGCGAGTTTAAATTTTCCCTTATGTCATGTCATGAGGCACCCACACGGGCCCCACATAGGGTCATGTGACATACCATATTAATGACACATCACTCTGGTACAGGTTAAGTGGTGTGTGCCACCTTTCCCTTGCTCCCTGTAACTGGGTTACACAAATCACTAATGTATGGGTCATATATCCCTTGTAGGAGTTTAGTCCTCCATAACCTATATTCAACATTAGGTTTATATATGGTCGTAACATGATGAATTAATTTCAAAAGGTCATGTTGTATACTAATAGGGCTCCATACAAACTTTAACCTTGAACACCAAGGGATGCCATAGGTAAGAGAATGTGGGAAATTCAAATTATGATGTTGGACTATGCCATCAACCTTCACCCACAAATGGAAAAAACCCTAGGGCAATTCTAGACAACAAGGTGCAACTTCATACTTGAAGCTAATACTCCATCCATACTATCAAATATTTCAGCCATAACAAAAATCATAAATTTTTTTTGATAGCCTTAGTGACAACTTACAACTTCCCAAATCCTATTCATAATTTTCATTGTTAGAACCTAATTATAGGGTTTATGGAATATCCATTCTCTACTCCAACATTATATTCTGTATTCAAACACCATAGTCCAATTCTTGGATTCAATATTAATGACATGCAATTCATATGATTTTGAAAGTATTGTAAATTACCTTCTAAGGTTCTGAGAAATAAGAGGTGTAGAGTTGGTATTCAATCATCAAGGAATTTTATTTTCTCCTCCATATCTCAATAAGTTTCCCACATCCAAAACGTTTCTTTTTAGCACAAATTCTAGTAGTGATGCTCAAATTTTGGTTTATATGAATTCAAAGTATTCAAGGCCTTGAGGAAAAAGGCTTGAATTTATTTCTACATTGTAGATATTACTAAATATCCTTGATGATGGGATTCATCATGTTTTTCAGAGCCCTATCCAGTTCATGTGACAACAAAACGAATAATATATATCATGATTCTTCCTATACTACTCTTTCTCATGGATGAAATTGAAACTACAACTTTTTCATAGCAATAAGTCTTGCTAATTTGGTTTCTTTTTGAAAGAATTCCTTATTTCTTCATTGTTGTGTTTGCTGCTCCTTTTTGATCTCACATCAATAGAAAATATTGTGCTAATATTTTTTGACGATGCTAGAAATCCGTCAACCAAGGGGGCTCCCCAATGTGAAGTCCCAATTAGAACTCAAACTGTTTGGAATAGGAGCCCTATCCGGGATATTAGCCTAACTGCCATATATTATTATAAGTTTTCCTTGGCTACAAAGTTTAGCACAAGAGAGTTATGCACATGTAATCTTGGAGTAGAAAGTGAGTATTCTTGGTGAGTGTTTGGTTATATGCGTGTCAAGATTCTTCTACTACGAAGGGAAAGGAAAGTGAGCTTCTAGGAGAGAGGTAATAGTACCACACTAGTAGAGAGAGAGACACACACAAAATATATCCGTCTAACATCCAATGGAATAGTCCACAAATATGTTACGGTCATTACAACCATGATAAACAATAAATATTTGTCTAACATCTAGCAGAATAGTTCACAAGGATGCGACAATTATAGCCACCATTAAAACACATTCTCAATTAGATAAACACTAAAATAACCGAAATAGTTCAACTAATTTAGTATAGGTGAAAGCAAACATAAATCATAAGTATTCACAGAACAATATTAGAAATATTCACAATCGATGCATGAAAATGTGTTGGCCATTAGGCTTCAAGTATTAGGTAAAATTCAAAAGACACATGTATACATCGAACACCACTAGCCCCAATAGTGGAGTGTTGGAGCCACTCCTTGCTCCCCAAAATAACTAGATTGTCTCTCTCATTCCTTGTAGGAGGATCCAAGGTGAAAATTTAATTTTCTGATACAATGAGGGTGTATATATAACCATTGGGGTGATGCTTCACCTCCCTTATGACTCTTTGACTATGCTAGTGACTGTTTGACTTCCTATGAATTTTAAACTTTACATGACTCTTCATCTTCTATACATGTCTTTTGGACTTCCACTTTACAATACATTTTAGAATAAGAAATCACATAATCCATAATAATGATGTGGCATATGATGACTCCTGACATGACATGGCATGATATTGCTGTCAAAGACTTCTTAATGAAATGGAAATGTCGAGCCATTCTTGCTGCTCCTTTGTCTTCAACAATAAATGTGCAATGCTTCATCTTCATGAGAGACATGTTTTGTTCTTCATATCCACCCTCCAAAGGGTTGTGAATCATATGGAGTCTTCATGCGGTCCTGATCTTTGATCTTCTATTGTAATCTAGTGTTACTTCATCTCCTTTCATGATGATCATGTTATATATTCAGCTCCATATGTGTATTTTAGCATGCCCTCCTTCTCCATATCCTTCTTTATCATCTTTCCATAACATGATAGAGTTTTTGTATCTACAATCCACTCATGACAAGACAACATCAGTTCGATAAAACCCTAGTCTAAGATGCTGCATGAAAATCCAATGAATGAGCCGGAACCGGGTGGTAGGCTGAGGGAGAGGCTCAATTACTACACAATTTCACAACTCAGACAGATAAAGGTTAGGCTTGAGCCTTGAGACTGTGCAATGTGCAATTTAGGCTTGGACTGAGCACAAATATTGCGTAGTAGGGGAGTTCATGGAGCCAAGCTAAGGGCTTAAACATCGATTTTTCCCATTGCGCAGTTCTGGAAGACAAAGGAGCCCAGGTAATTGTGTAATTATGCAGTTCAAGAGCTTGAGGATGAGGCTTGAGCCTTGAGAATGCACAATGTGCAATTTAGGCTGGACTATACAGGAAGATTGCATAGTTTTAAGGCTCAGTGAGTCAGCCTGTAGGGTTTTCACTATTTCTATCAACTGTGTAGCTCTGGGAGGCAGAGAATACCTAATGATTGTGAAGTTTAATAGTTCAAGGGATTAGGGTTTGGGATTGAGCTCAGAGACTATGTAGTTTGTAGTTGGGGCCAGGTTGGAGGGCTAAATTTCATAATTTTGGATGCTAAGGCTCGGGCTTGAGCACTGAAAACGTGTAGTGAATAATCGTAGAAGGCAATAACTACACATTGCACAGTGTCAAGAGGCAAGGTTGCAACTTGAGGGCTAGGATTGTGCATTGCAAGTTCAAGAGGGCTGAATATGGCTAAGTTGCTGGGAATTTTATGAAATTATTCTAAGTGTAGGATTAGTGAGACTGATGTGAATAGTGATAGGACTTAACTGTGATCACACACTGAGAGTGCTTGACAACCCAACATAGATAATCTAGAACATATTAACAACACACTTCTCTTAGTGCGACAAAGTTTATAACAAGTACGACACTAAATAAACACTTTGCGATGATTGTGACGACACTTGTGCGACAATGCTTAAAATTTTGGAAATGAGTGCGATGGAGGTTTACATTGTATGGTAGACTTGTTTACACAAGGATAATCTCTTGAAACCACCAAAACAATCTTATGTATATTGTGTGACACTTAACATGCAAGAATAAAATAGGTGCTAAAGTGTGAACGATACATGTGATATGCAAACGAAAGTTAAAGCAACACATTCTAGAGTGAAGATAACATGAAAATGACACTAATTAGAGTGAAAGAAAGTAAGAATGATAGCTAAAAACATGAAAATGACAGTCGCAAAAACAAAGGTGCAAGAAAGCAAAAATTTGCAAAACTCACCGAAATAGAAGTACAAATGCAACTATAAGTGAGAAAATGTCATTACCAGTGCACACTAACTGTCGACATGGATTGGACATCACACATATGTAATCTTGATGGACCGTGCTCTGCTTGTTCAAGATTGTGTAAATTCATGTTCTCATGAACTTTTGCGGATTGAGCATGTGTGGAAAATGACGCTTGAAACTTCCAATCCAAGAGGGGAGCTCAAGCATCAACTAACCAAGAAGTGACTATGGAATGACCAATCTGAAGATCCACAATAGGCTTCAAAATTTGCGCGTAGAGAAAATTTTGGAGGATGTTTGTCATAGGGACAACACTTGGTGACACACTGGTAGAACTCCAATTTCTTTGCCTTGGTCAATTCTTTCATGTAGGGTCTAGTTCTTTAGGATGTATTGATTCATCATTCAAATTACCATGGATTCACTACTTACCCCGTGCATAAACATAGTCCCATTCATTCCTTTACTCGCTTAAACACTAACATAATATCAACGATCACACAATGTTTCGATTCAGGATACGGTAATGTAGTTCATGATCTTTAGATTTTCAGAGTATATTTTTTCATCTTTGGTGTTGCTTCACTTCCAGTAGACCTGGAAAGTACCCCGACAAAGTCACTACATGAACACAAACATTGCTCCGTTGCCAGTGAGCCTAGATGGTACCCCGACCAATTTTCTTGCTTCACCTCTCTGTGCATGAAGCCTTTCTCTTCTTTCACTTTTATTTATATATTTAAATAGGACTGTTCATAAGAACTTATTCATGTTATGGGTGGAAGAGATATCCCACCTTATTGAGAGCGGGAGAGTTTGTCCCTTTCAGAGAAGCATATATAAGACATCTGATATTGGTTTTCTCACTTAGATTTCCCCCTTTTCGTTCTCTACTTGATTGGATCAGTCTAAAAACACCGAAACATAAATACCTGAGTATAGGGATGAGGTTTCCAGAATAGACATGGAGATTATGGTTTGACATAAGGATTTCATAATGCAAGGATCATATTTTCTGTCGGAACATCATCGAACAAAATATGTAACCAATACAAGTAAGAAGGAAAAAGAGTTAGCCAAATGTTGCAGTGTCACACAATCTTTTTTTGTTTTTCAACATTGTCTTTTGAGCCCAAATAGGGCACCCTTCATGCAAAGTCTTACTGATAGAACAAAAGGAAAAGACACAAGACAAAAAGAAAGTAGAACCAAAGCACAAGTAAAAAGAGGCTAAACCAAAGCATGATGCAAGACAATAGTAAGAAAAGACAAAAAAGACTAAGGAGAACAAGTGTGGGATGAGTGAAAGAGAGCGGAAACTAGAATGCAACTAGTCCTACTCCTAACCTAAACAACTATAAGGTTAGGGTCATGTATAATGAAACTTCCAATGTAACCATCATAGTTGTTCTTGACCTGAATCCAAAAATATACGAGTAATTAAAACTGATATAAAGTAATGTGCAATAGAAAAGATAATAACTTGAATAACTTCCACAAAAATTTGAAGGTTTTTCCTGTGGGCAGAAAGATGTGTCACAACCACTACTTTTATCCAGTTCACATTCTTACCTTTTCGACGAAAACCATAATTAGAAAAACATCGTAGAATTCTTATGAATGAACCTTCTTCTGTGTCATCCTGCTTAGCAAGAATGTGAAAAGGCTGAAACTTGTTCTTTGCAATGGAGCTTTCCAAGTAAGATTTCTCCAACCATTCGGTGATTGGATCATGAAATTCGAAACAATGCTCTTGAAAATCCTGAAAACTTTGAAATAATGAATCTTCAATAAAAGAACAGGATCAAGATTAGAATCTTGTGAGGGAAAATAGATCTGATCATATTCAAAAGGCTTGTCAAGATAGCGAGGACTTGACATGACCATCAAGAAAGTCTGAAGTGCCTCAACTACTTGAAAAGTGTCTGAATGGTGAGATAAACATAAAGATTAATCAATGTGAAACAACTACCATCAAATATACTGGTGGGAAAATGATAAAATGAATGAAAATTAATATTATGACTAGATGGATTGATTAAAGCATCAATTTGAACATCTCTCTGAATTGTCTCAACAATTGAACCAACTTCCTCGCAAGCCGAATGTGAAAAACCATTTTCCTATATCTAGTGACAAACTGTACAAGCATCGTAATCATTGAAAGAATTTAAAATGGATTCTATCACAAAAAACACATGAGACCAGTAAGGACATAGTGAGTGGATAAGAATTTGTTTCCCACAATAACTCATGCATTCATTCACATTCAAGAGAATTTCAGGTTCTATGAAGAACAAGATTCACGTTATGATATTTACAAGGAACAACAAGAGCCACTTATCATGATATAAATATGATAGATATGATTCCTTCAGCCAAAGATGATCTTTGAGGTGATCAACTTCACATTTACTTGAATTTAAGAGAGATGACCATTCCAAACCTGAGTTTGATGCAAGGGATTTGCATGAAGATGAATCAATTGAAGAAGATTATTGAATCTTATTGGAAGTAAAATCTTGAAAACATGAAAAGATACATCTGCAATACCAAACATCTTTCGAAAATAAATTTACATCAAGTGAAACCATGCAAAGAGAAGGATTATGCGAGAGAAACAAGATCCGACTTAGTTCAGGGGGCTTACTAGAGTTGCGAGATCCTAACATAATCATCAACGAAAGTTGAAGTGCCTCGACTTTTCGACAAGTCTTGGAACTTTCAAGGATTTTAAAATCACATCCTAAAGATTGAACCAGATCATGCATGGTCTAAGGATAGTTGCTACCATTGGTTTCAATATGACCACTACTCACTGGATGGAAGCCATCTCTATCACTGACTCGATTGGATTTTTTAACTTCAATAAATAGATTACTCAAGTTGAAAGATTCATCTGATCGCAAATATGAAGATGTATGAATCAAAGAAAATTCATGAGCAAGATGGTTTGGAGAGTTTTCTTCATGCCAGAGAAGAGATGACGAGGGATGGAAAGTGTAATCAATGATTTGATTGTTTTCATTTTCATCATGGATAATCTCACCACCTTGTGTCAATTGAGAAGTTAACTCATGATATTAAGAACTTAAAGAGCATGGAGTATCTTTGTCGTAACTAGATGCATCACAAACGATAGAGCACAAGGGGTAGTGAGATGAAGAGGAAGTTTCAATAATGACATGTTCTTTGATTGAATCAGATTCTAGATCTAAAGTAAAGTCTTCATGACAAACCGAAATATCATCTGATGTACCTGGGAATTCATGATTTCATACATCAACAAAGTCATTATCATTGGAATGATTGTTGCCCAAGGCTACAAATTGATTGCGTTTGATTGACAACCAATATTACCAGATTCAATACCAGCCAAGAATGAGGGAACACCATCTTCACATGAAGGATTTTGAAAAAGTGAAGAAATATTGAAAGAATCTCTGCCTTCCTACACCTCTACCTGTGTAATGTGACTAACTTGAACCTGATCGTAATTTAGACCATCCACTTGAAAATCAAGAGGGAGTGAAAAACTAGCTGGTGGATCAGATAGATCAAGAATATCACGGTGCTACAAAGAGTCGTGGAATGCAGATGATAGAGGATAACATAAATCCAAATTAGATTCAAGGCTAGAGTTATGAGTGTTAATAGCATCTTGAGGAATGAAAGAATTAACCCTTATCCCTAGCTCCATAAACCATTCCGGGGTTTCTTCCATTAGATATGAATCATGAAAAGTGGAAGGAGGATGAAGAGATGGATTAGGAATTTGATCTGGATATTTCCCAACATTTTTATCATCGCGTGGAGGCACCCTTATTAGAACTGGAAAAGGAGGAGGACAAGGGACAAAAGGAGCAGTAAATTCCTCCTCTGAAATTAGAGGTGTCTCATTATTCACAAGAGTTGGGGAGGTAGAAACATCAAGGGGTTCAGGTTCACCGTGAAAAGAAATGTGAACCAAGCGTGCAAACTTGTGCTTAAAGAAATCAAAATCTATATATTCTTCAGGAAATTCACAACAAAGATGAAGGAATTGATCAAAGAAATCCTCAACTGATTCATTAAGATTCATTCTTAACCGATTAATTCTTTTAAGAACATCTCGATAATCATACCTATCGAAGGATTGATAAATCTCCTAGAGGAAATGATGAAAAGAATGGATGGAACTAGATGGTAAGGTATAAAACCATCAATTAGCATGATCTTCAAGGGAGAGGAAGAAAGCCACACAAGAAATTTTTTCATCATTGATTTCGTAATATTCACATAATTTAAGAAAATTATAAATGTGCTTGGTTATGGATGTTCCATCCTAACCATCAAACTTTAATTGAGACAAATGATAAAGAGGATCATCGGGGATTAAAAGTTTACTAGGGGATAGATTGGAAAAACACCCACGAAGTATGATTTGAGGATGATCCATTTATGATAAGAGATTGAAAATAGAATCAACGGGCATAGCTTGTCATCTGGACCTCCTTTTAGCGCCATTTTGTTGACAACTGGAAATTCATCAACCAAGGGGGTCTCCTCGATGTGAAGTCCCAATTAGACCTCACACTGCTTTGAATAGGAGCCCCATCTGGGATATCGGCCTGAATGCCATATATTCTTATAGGTTTTCCTTGCCTACAAAGTTTAGCACAAGAAAGTTATGCATAGGTAATCTTGGATCAACAAGTGAGTATTCCTGGTGAGTGTTCGGTTGTATGTGTGTCAAGATTATTCTACTACGGAGGGAAAGGAAAGTGAGCCTCTAGGAGAGAGGTAATAGTACCACCCTAGTAGAGAGAAACACACACATAATATATTTGTCTAACATCTAGAGGAATAGTTCACAAAGATGTGGTGGTCATTACAACCATTATAAACAAGAAATATTTGTCTAACATCCAGTGAAATATTCCACAAGGATATGACAGTTATAGCCACATTTATAGTGTATTCTCAATTAAATAAGCACTAAAATTGCCAAAATAGTTCAACTACTTTAGTACAGGTGAAAGAAAACATAAATCATAAATATTCACAAAGAAATATTACAAATATTCACAATCCATGCATAAAAACGTGTCAGCCATCAAGCTTCAACTATTAAGTAAAATTCACAAGGCACGTATATACATCGAACACCACTAGCCCCAATAGTGGAGCATTGGAGCGACTCCTTGCTCCCTAAAAGAACTAGCTTGTCTCTATAATTCCTTGGGGGAGGAGCCAAGGTGAAAAAGTCCTTTTCTCATACAATGAGGGTGTATATATAACAAATGGGGTGATGCTTCATCTCCCTTGTGAGTCTTTGACTACCCTCATGACTGTTTGGATTCATATGACTTTTCAACTTTACATGAATCTTCATCTTCTATACATGTCTTTTGGACTTCCAGTTTACAATACATTTTCGAATTAGAAATCACATAATCCAAAAGAATGTTGTGGCATATGATGACTCATGACATGACATGGCATGACACTGCTGACAAGGAATTATTGATGATGTGGCAATTTCGAGCCATTCTTGTTTCTCCTTTGGCTTCAAAAATAGATGTGAAATTCTTCATCTTCATGAGAGATATGCTTTTTCTTCATATCCACCCTCCAAAGGATTGTGAATAAGATGAAACCTTCATGCAGTCTTGATCTTTGATCTTCTGTTGTAATCTAGTGTTCCTTCATCTTGTCACATGATGATCATCTTATCTATTCAACTCCATATGTGTATTTTAGAATGTACTCCTTCTCCATCTCCTTCTTCATGATATTTCCATAACATGATAGAGTTCCTGAATTTGCAATCCACTCATGACAAGTCAACATCAGTATGATAAAACCCTAGTATAAGATCTTGCATGGTGATCCACTGACTGAGCCAGAACTGGGTGGCAAGTTGAGGGAGAGGCTCAGTGACTGTGTAATTACACAGTTAAAGAAGTGAAGAGTTAGGGTTGAGAAATAAGAGTATGAAATGAGTAGTTCAGGCTTGGATTAAGAAAAAATATTATGAAGTTGGGGAGCTCAGGGAGCCAGGTTGAGGGCTTGAACACTGATTTTTCCCATTACGTAGTTATGAAAGATAGAGGAGCCCAGATGATTGAGAAATTGTGCAATTCAAGAGCTTAGGTCTGAGGCTTGAGCCTTGATACTATGCAAGGCATAGTTTAGGACGGAATGTACATGAAAATTGCATAGTTTTGAGGTTTAGTGAGTGAGGCTGTAGGGTTTTGCACTATTTTTTCCAACTGTGCAGATCTGGGAGGTAGAGAAGACTTGGTGATTACATAGTTATGTATTTCAAGAGCTCAGGGTTTCAACTTGAGCTCAGAGATTGTGCATTGCGCAGTTGGGGCTAGGTTGGAGGGCTGAGTTATGCAATTTTGGAGGCCAGGGCTCAAGATTGAGCACTAAAACTATGTAGTGTGTAGTCTTGAAAGGAAAGAAATGCCCATTTCGTAGTTTCAAGAGGCAAGGATGCAACTTGAGGGTTGGGACTACACAATGCGCAGTTCAGGAAGGCCGGATAAGGCTAAGTTGCTGGGAATTTTCTGAAATTTGGCTAAGTGTGGCATCAATGACATTGATGTGAATAGTGATAAGAATTGACTGTAATCACACACTTAGAGTGCTTGAAGACCAAACATAGATCATATGGAACACATTAAAAACACACTTCCCTCAGTGCGACAAAATTTATGACAACTTATGACAAGTGCGACACTAAAGATATACTTTGTGAAAATTGTGACAACACTTGTGCGACAATGCATACAACTTTGGAAATAAGTGTGAAAAAGGTTTACATGGTAAAATTGACTCATTTACACAAGGATAAACTCTTGAAACCATAAAAAAATCTTATGTATATTTTGTGACACTTAACATGTCAGAAGACGACAAGTGCTAAAGTGTGAACGCCACTTGCAATATGCAAACGACAGTGAAAGCAACATAAAACTTTGGAAATGAGTGCGACGAAGGTTTACATGGTAAGATAGACTCATTTAAATAAGGATAACCTCTTGAAACCATCAAAATAAGCTTATGTACATTGTGCGACACTTAACATGCCAAAAGACGACAAGTGCTAAAGTGTGAACGACACTTTCGATATGCAAACGACAATGAAATAAACACATGCTAGAGTGAAGATAACGTGAAAATGACACTAATTAGAGTGAAAGCAAGCAAAAGCGACAACTAAAAACATGAAAATAACACTCGCAAAACAAAGGTGCACAAAAGTGATAGTTTTAAAAAATCACCAAAATAGAAGTACAATCGGAACTAGAAGTGAGAAACTGTCGTTGTCACTGTGCACTAACTATTGACATGGATTGGAGATTGCACAAGTACAATCTTGATGGAATATGCTATGATTTTTCTAGCTTGTGTAAAGGAATGTGCTCATGAAATTGTTGTAGACTTATCATATGTGAGAAAGTACCCTCGACACTTCCAATCCAAGAAGGGAGCTCAAAAACATGAACTAACCAAGAAGTGACTACGAAACGATTGATCACAAGATTCGCAGTATGCTCCAAAATTCGCGTGTAGGCAAAATTTTGGAGGGTGTTTGTCACAGGGACAAAAAATTCCTTGGGAAAAATATTGTAATGGTGTCCTGTTGATAACACTATGATATTTCTCTAGTTGTCTCTCTTCAAGTATTATGGTTACACTAAATCATTTATAGCATTGAATATATTGCCATTTATTCTGCTTTACACATATTATAATGCTATATCAGAACTAGTAGTTGTGCTTATCATTTGAATGGTGTATCAAAGTTTGCATCTAAAACTATAGAAGTATCTCTAATTAAATGACATTATATCATCTGTACTGTCACATAACTGCTAATATTTAACTCACTATTTAAAATCTCAGTTTGCAAGGATTGAATTAGCGTATTAAAGGACACAACAATGCATTACTTGATGTCACTGTCTTGTTGGATGGGCCAACTATTGTTAATAATATTGGGTAGGATTGTGAGAAGTATGGTTCTCTTTCTCTCTCTTTTATAGACAATCAATCGAGCAAAACTTGTGGGAATTTCAAACAGACTTACCAAACCAATCTAATTCACAGATTAGAAAGTGATCTCTAATCAGTTAAACCTTCTTTTCTATCAAGAGAATATGCTTCAAATGCACCTATCTCCATTTATTTTATATCCATGTCATAATAAAAGTATAAAGGAATTTGGGCAATTATATTTTGACTAGTAATCATATGCTAATTGAATGCATGTTGCACCCATGTTTGGATGTTTAGAGCTATGGCAATGGAATAGGGTAAAATGAAAGAAGTATATACACATGAATTAAATAGGAGAGGTATGGAAAGAACAATCATAACACATTAATGAGAACAAAAGTATGGAATTTTAACAAACAAAAATAAACTTGATGTGACAAGGATCATCCAACAAAAACAAACAAGATTCATCTCATACAAGAAAATAATGACCTAGGAAAGTCTAGACTAGACACACAATGTTATCTTCTTGAGACTGACTATGATAGAATGGGATTTCATTCCAAATATTATGACTAGGACTAGAATTGAATTTTTTTCCTCTTGACAATTTTCCAATGTGATGACCACCATTTATTTCGATTCAATGTTCTTGAAATTCATGAAATATCAAATATCACTTTGATAAGGTTGCACCATCATATATGTTTATCAATTTATATTGTCGCAAATTTGCTTCGCCATTGGCCATATGCAGAGCCATTGTGGGAGCATATTATCAGAATTTTTCTTGCTTCCAAGTGGTAGTCAATTACTTCATTGTGATTTTGTTGATGATTCAACGCTCACCCTAGAACTCCCTAAAGGGTTAATATAAGGAACATTACACTATCTCAATGCATTTCCCTCTTCTTCTTCTTTTTGGTTGCATGGCCCGAAGCTCTTCCTCAACTCACAATCGGATTTACATACATGTTAGAAAGAAATATGGAGTTACAGTGAATAGTGTACAGGGGGGTTGGAAGCACCAGGATGACAACAACTGAGTATATTGTTGACTTTGAAATTTGAATTCCATGGTTATGGAATTTGTGAAAAATCACATACTTTTCATTCTAGAAACACTCTTGAGTATTGCATTCAATTTGAGTGTCCAAGAAAATGTAGAAATGGGAAGTAGATAGTTCACAGTTCCCCTATAAAATTAGAGAATTGGGGTGATATACCTAAAAAAAAACATTCCTTGAAGTTTGGGAAAACAAGAGATGGAAACCGACGGAAACCAATTTGTATTGAATAAAGAGGGTGAAATTGTCCAAAAATTATATTCTTCAAAGTGGATAAAAATCATTTGGATTGAGTTCTTCAATAAAGAGGGTGAAATTGTCCAAAAATTATATTCTTCAAAGTGGATAAAAATCATTTGGATTGAGTTCTTCGGAAAGGAACCCATATTAAATCCTCAAGACAAGATGTGTTAGGTGATAATATTAATAAATTATTTTATGTGCAATATTAAAATGCCCTATGGTTCATAGCTCCCCCAAAAAACTAATACGTATCATGGAGATTTCTAACCTTGAGGTGAATTTCATATTAGACCTAGGTTTATATTCAATACACCTTACACCAAGCAGTGAAAGGATCCCTCACCCAACCAAAAATTTATTTCTATGGATGAAAAAATTGTAGCTCAAGAGTGATGGAAATATATAGAAAAGTACAAAAAAAATTCATAGAGGAAGTGCACAACCACCCTTGACAATAAAAGCTACTACACAATTTTACAGGTATGAAACTATCATAGCACAATTCAACATCCAATTTCCATATGAATAAAATGAATATACACCCTGATTTGGCATTGAAGGAAGAATAGAATCACCGAAATTTAGCGTTTTGTGTAAAACATGATATGATTATGGTTAATCCCCAATAGTAGAGCTTAGCCACATGAAAGGTTGATGTGTAAATCAATTGAAGGTATTCAAATATAAATGCTTGAATGTTATTAGATGGTCAGATACTTAAAAATAGTTAGGAGAGCATTCACATTACACATTCTAGCAGTCGTGTGCATAAACCAACCAAATGCAGTCAGGATATGCCTCCTTGTAAAAGATACAACCCCGCCTTTTCTTGTGTGTGATACATGGTCCCTAATTTTAATGTTGTAGGCTATCTACCTATTCCATGCCATCAATGGAATGATATGCATATTACACAAACATTCATACCCATAAATGCATACATGTATTAAGGTTTCGATCTCATAATCTTATGATCATACCTGTTATTATACCTAAATTAAGAATGCAAATATTATGTTTCTAAACAAACACCAATATAAAAAACAATATTCAATAACATACAATGGAAAAATATTACTTATCTTATGAAGATAAATGAGGCAACTGAGATGGGGACTCTTCTTTTCCACCAAATTGTAGATGAGCAATGACTATATTCATTTGCATTCATCACCCCTGAGTTGAATTCCAAATCTTGGAGGGGTATTTGATCTAGGAATTTACAACAAAATGGAACAGGGACTCCAGAGGGTCAATCCCCTCCACCCTTTAACCAATTCATAGTGCAAAATTTTGCACAGGGACCTTTTGGAATATTATTTCTCAACATCTTCCAAATAATTCCTTGACACTACTCGTATTAATAATTCACATAACTAACTATATAGGTTCTGGTGGGGTTCTGCAACACTCCATATTAAATTTTTTTGTCAATGTCTGGTATATTTAGCAGCCATAGAAATATATATGAATCTCAGTAAATTCCAACAACGTATTCTTCAATAGGCTGGAGTAATCTTCTAGTAAGAATATTGTAGAGACTCCTTTTTTGTTGGGTTGTGCTATATTCTTTCCAAGACTAGCCCACGTAGTTAACCGGGGGATTAGGGGGGGTGAAGCCCCCCCTTTGTTGCTACGATTGCGTAGCGGGGGGATTACAGGAGGTTTGAGGGGTGTAGCTAACCCCCCTTTATGGGGTCCGGGGTAGCGCCCTGGAAAATTTTGCTTTTGGACCCTATGTTAGGTTGGGCGGACCTACCTATGGTTTTGTGCATGATTTCCACACATGGTTTTGGACGTGATGGTTTTCAGTCCATGGTATTAGATGCTTCGGCATGTATAAATACATATTGTAACATTGAAAGGAACAGAATGAAAAATCAAGCTGGTAGTCCCAGTTTTGGGATCCAGGGGAAAATAATTGTGTATATTTGTTTTATGTGTTATGCTTTCACATTGTTTATTTTCTGCGTTTTAGAATTCGTATGCATGTAATTTCTGTACAGGGTTAAAACCTACATTTGGTATTAGAGTTGTTTTGGCTTCAAGGGAACGCTTTTGTTGTTGAGGGGTTTCACTCGGGCCTGTGGTAGACCCTGTTCAGTGGGAGATCTGCGAGATCGATTCTGGTGGTGAAAGAAGATGACGAGCAATGGAAAGATAGATATCGAGAAATTTAATGGTCAGAGTTTTGAGTTGTGGAAACTCAAGATGGAGGATCTGTTGGTGGATAAAGATCAGTGGATCGTGGTAGATCGGAAGGCAAAGAGCACAATACGATTGTGTGTCTCAAATTCAGTATTGTTGAATGTATCAGGGGAAGCTACAACGAAGGCTTTGCGGGACAAGTTAGGGACTTTGTACCAAACTAAGTCTCTAGTGAATAAACTGTTCCTGTGGAAAAAGCTATATAACCTGAGGATGAAAGATGGAGACTCAGTGACAAAGCATCTGAATGCATTTAATACT